>ML292163.1:87208-136101 GCA_005239495.1 Nicotiana undulata
ATGTACTTTACTTTATTATGTACTGGACCTTAGTGAGTATATATTCTACCACTCGTCACTACTCTTTACGAGTTTAGACGGGATACTCACTGGGTACATATTTGTTTATATATACTCATGCTGCACTTTCTTTTCTTTTCTGCACTTGATTGTGCAGGTGTTGAGGCTGGTCCGTCTGGTCGTCCGTCCGCTGGTATATACTGACCGCGGTGTCGCTCCATACGGTGAGCTATCTTCTTGGCTTCATCCTGACATCACCTCTGGAGCCTTCTAGTTTCATTTTGCTCAGTCTTTTGTTTCAGACTGCGACTTGTATTTTTGTATATATATATATATATATATATTTCAGTTGCTGTATCTATGTAGCCGCCCGTTGACACTGTGACACTAGTCCTGGCACACACTTGTTGTAATTACGTTGGGTTTCGGGGATGTACATTTTTGGCCTAGCTATGGTTCAGCTTGTATCTACGGCCTCACCTCATATCGCTGTTATATTCCGCATTATATTTGTTATAAGTTGTAAATAACTGGAATATCGAGTTTTGGGGTAGTTTTTCCTAAGGATTCATATGTTGTCTTGCCTAACCTCGCCGTTAGGTGCCATCACGACCTGAACCTGGTTTTAGCTCGTGACAATTAAATAAAAAAGTATAAGTAAAGGACAATAGTATGATATGCCGAAAAGTAAAGTGTGTTGTATTCGCAGTCTCACTCCTCTTTTCAAGTTATATTCCATTCCTTTATATAGGGAGTTTCTTAATATAACGTATGAGTCTTGCAATCATCGCCCATTAATGACTAATTATTACATTATTGAGGTGTTACAAAGGGTAACTGTAACTGTGGCTTGAAGGTCATATAACGTATGGATCACTAATTGAGGATCCTTGAATTTGCCCGTAGCTCTGTCCAAATTCAAGCTGACCGTGTCTCTTCCCCATCTTAATCAGGTTGAATTTCTCGTGGCTGATGAACTCGAAGGTTTATTGATTTGTGCCTCTTTGTTACGTACCTCTTTATAGAATCATATCCACCTGTCGCATTTTCCTTGGTCCACGTAGCCGGCTGAGTTGTCTATAATCAACTTACGTGTGAGACTCTTTTTTACCAATACAATACACATATTGAAATATTTATAGTTACTCATGAGCAGGACTCTATCCATAATAAGCTATTTTCACAATCTAAGTACTTATCCCAAATTTGAACTCGTTCCAAAGAGTCCAATCAAATTAAATTAGCCTAGATTATAAAGGAGTCATAACCGTCACTTATCACCTGACACTCCTGAGCCGATTAGACTCCCACATGACCAAATATTACACTAGTTGTATATTTATTAACCAAGCCTTTAAAAACTCATCGCGACCTCTCTAATTCTTCACTCTCTTTTCTTCCTAAAGGCATAACCGTCGAAACTAGTTCAACTTTCTGCTCAAACCCTTGATCGAACTATTCCTATTTACCAAAATCATAACCATGTCTTCCACACCATCTCATGCTTCGTCCTCCTCAACTACACCTGACTACAGTATCACGCTTGAAGATACTGGTTCATCCCCATCTCAATCAAATTCTTCCACCCAATCTCAATCACGCTCTTCCACCCCTCAAAACAACCCTATTATGTCTCCTCCAATCGCTCATGTTATACAACCTAGCCCTACTCCAGAACCCAAGAGAAGGCGTGTGAAAATTCTAGCCAGAAAGATTGTGGCCTATGGCTCTCTAGCTCAAAAATTGAATGCAAAGCTTCAAGCTAGCCAGACCCAAGAATCTGAGAACTCGAATGACTCCTTCAAGTCCGCCACTGAAGGGGAAGCAATTAATTCGTCTGACTTTGAACAGGTAACATCTAAAATTGGGTCTGAGCCTGTCACGTCTGAAAATAGATTTGTTTTAATTGGGTCTGTAGTGGATGTGGAGATTCATGATAGGAGAAGAAGAGGAGGTAAAAATAACATTGTTAAAGAAATTGAGAGAGAGGGAGAAAGTAGTACTGTGAGGGGAACAGGGGAAGTAGGTACTCCACTGGCATTCTGTGGTCCTGACCCAGTGGTTGTTGAAGAAGGTTCCAAGGATTTGGGGGAAAGTAATTCTAGAGAGGCTGCAGAAGGGCTGGAGAATCTTCAACATGCAACTGATGAACATGGTTCATCAATTGAGGAAACTTTGGCAGAACTTATGAGAAAATTAGGGGAGAGCTATAAAGTCAAAAATAAGAGAACCTCCAAGACCAAGAATGTTGATTCTCCAGTGGCAAACAAGAAAAGAAAAGCCACTCCCTCTGTTGAAACTTCCATTTCTAGAGGTCGCACTAAAAGGAGTGTAATGAGGCAGAGTGAAGAGGAGGTACATAAAACTTTGAGAGAGAGTAAGAGAAAGAAAGCTGCAAAGGGGAAGGCAAAAGTGTTTGATCCCGCACAAGCTGTTGATGTCAAGGAGATGGACCTGATCCATCAAATGGAACAAATGGCAGAGGTTGAGCTTGAGACACCCACACCAAAGAAGGCCAAGACTACTTCAAAGAAGTCAGCATCCGTGTCTGCTACACCCTTGACTATTGCTAGGCGAACTAGATCCACATCAAAGAAGGTTCAGTTTGATGATGATAATGAGTGGAGTGGTGAAGAAGAATAGGAGTCTGGTGGAGAGACAGAAAAGTTGACAATGTTTGGTAAGTGTACGATAATGAAAGGAAGGTTGTCAAGGGATCTTGAAGAATCGGGCATGATTTACCTCGTGGACACTCTCGATGTGCAGGGCTGAAAGGACATGGTCCTTCAACTTGATGGAAGGTTAGCCAGGAGTGAAATTGTCGAATTCATGGCAAATGCAGAGGTCAATGATGGAAGGGTCTCCAGTCAGGTAAATGGGATTAATATCTCCTTTGATGCCGAGGAGCTGGGCGAGATTCTTGGGATTCCCTCTGAGGGATATGATGATTATACAAGGAAGAGGTGGCCCAGATTGGATGGCCTTCCTTCAGCACTTCAAATCACTAGGAGATTCGGTTAAAATGATGAAAATATGGAACCAAGGGCTGTGTACAAAATTGAGATGAAGCAGCACAAAGTGAGTTTTGAGATTGTCAACAAGTGCATACTTCTTAGGCAAGAGAGGAGGCACATATCGAACTACATGGATTTAACTCCCATTGAATGTCTGGACAGTGGACGGCAAATCAACTGGACTTCCTTCATTATTCAGTTACTGGACAGGGTGGTGAATGGCTCCAAGGTCCATGTTATCCCATATGGGTTCATCCTAACGACTATGTTGGCTCACTTCAAAGTGCCTGTGAAGAAGGCAGAAATGGCCACTGTCAAGGATCATTTTGGGAAGAACACACTTCTGACATGTGACTAAGCTGTGAATGTTCCTGCTGATGAACCTAGTTTATCACGAAAAATGTCTGTGAACAGCATCACTATGGACTTCGTGGTTGGGTTACCTCGGACTTTGCGGAATGTTGACGCGGTTTAGGTCATTTTGTATAGGTTGACCAAATCGGCGCATTTCATTCTAGTAGCTACTACTTATACTTCTGAGAGGCTAGCCCAGATCTACATTCGGGAGATAGTCCGATTGTATGGTGTGTCGGCGTCTATTATATCAGATCGAGGTCCTCAGTTCACCTCGCACTTCTGGAAAGCATTACATAGTGAGATGGGTACCCAAATAGATCTCAGCACAACATTTCACCCTTAGACTGATGGTCAGTCGGAGCATACAATTCAGATATTGGAGGACATGCTCAAGGCATGTGGTATTGACTTCGGAGGACAGTGGGACCAGTTCTTGCCTCTAGCTATGTTTGCTTACAATAATAGTTACAAGTCCAGCATCAAGATGGCTCCATTTGAGGCTTTGTATGGTCGGCGATGTTGTTCTCCTATCGGGTGGTTTGAGCCTGGCGAGGCTAAGTTGTAGGACACTAACCTGGTGAAGGATGGCTTAGAGAAGGTAAAATTGATTCAGGAAAGGCTCCGCACAACACAGTCCAGACAGAAGAGTTACGCGGATCAGAAGGCACGTGACGTATCATTTTTGGAGGGAGACAAGGTATTGTTTAAGGTATCGTCGATGAAGGGTATTATGAGGTTCAGAAAGAAGGGCAAACTGAGCCTGGGGTTTATCAGTCCCTTCGAGGTGTTGAGGTGAGTTGGGGAAGTTGCTTATGAGCTAGCCTTGCCTCCCAGTTTATCAGGAGTTCATCTGGTCTTTCATGTATCCATTCTCCGGAGGTACCACGCCGACTTCTCTCACGTGGTTGATTTCAGCACGATTCAGTTGGATGAGAGGTTGGGCAACGAGGAGGAGCCAGTTGCTATTATTGATAGACAAGATCGCTAGTTGAGATCCAATAGAGTTTCTGCCGTAAAGGTCTAGTGGAGGAGAAAACCAGTCGAGGCGGCGACCTGGGAGTCCGAGGAGGACATGCGGAGCAGATATTCGCACTTATTCAGCACTTCAGGTATGATTCTACACCTGTTCGAGGACGAACGCTTGTTTAAGAGGTGGAGAATGTAACGACCCAATCGGTCGTTTTGCGTATTAGGACCCCGTTCCCCTAGATGAGGCTTCCTGTAGTGGGTTATTATAATTTATGACTTGTGGGGATGGGTGGTCCGGGATTCGGAAGTGTTTAGAGTAGTATAGGAACACTTGGTTCCTTAAGGTTGGCCTTTTTGGCCAAGTTTGACTTCGGTGAACATTTTGAGTAAACGACCTCAGAATCGTGTTTTGACGATTCCGGTAGCTTCGTATGATGATTTTGAACTTGGGCGTATGTTCGGAATGGGTTTTGGATGACTCGGGAGCGTTTCGGCGCCCAATATCGAAATAAGAGTTTCCTTAAGTTTGAAATTTGGTTTGGAATGTGTTTTTGTATTATCGAGGTCCGAACGGAATTCCGAGACTGGGAATAGTTTCGGTATGTCATTTATTACTTCCTCGTAAAATTTGGTGTCATTCCGAGTAGTATATATCAGTTCGGCGCATTGGTAACGAATTCAAGAACTTGAAGTTCTTAAGTTTTCATTCTAGGGGTTTTGAGGTGTGATTTTGAGTTTTAGCATTGTTTTGGGAGTTTCAAAGGCTCGAGCGAGTCCGTATTATGATTTGGTACTTGTTGGTATATTAGGACGGGGGTTCGGGTGGGCCCAGGTGCCTCCCGAGTACCAAACGAGGCCAAAAACCAGCTGAAGCAGTTGCTGGTGCACCTGATCTGGTATGACCGCAGGTGCGGTTGCCCAGTCGCAGGTGTGAGACCGCTCCTGCAGTCCAGGCCTCGCAGGTGCGGCCCCAGGTGAGGTTGCCCTTCTTCGCAGGTGAGGACAATATTCCGCAGGAGCGGAGCCGCAAGTGCGGGCTCCACTCCGCAGGTGCGAGATTTTCCCCTTTGTCCCATTTCCGCAGGTGCGGTCTTTGAGCCACAGGTGCGGAACCATTGTAAGAAGTGTGTTCTTTTAAACACGGGAAATGTTCATTTTCCTCCATTTCCTTCCTCCATTAGAGATCTTGAGAGCTTGGAAAAGAGCCCCACGACCTAGCTACTGAAAGGTAAGTGATATTCTACCCTAAGTTAGCTTAATGCATGAATTCCTAGCTAGATTAACTACCTAATTAGTGAAAAATCAAGGGTTAGAGTAGTAACCTAGGTTTTATGACAATTTGGAGAATTTCCAATGAATTTGCCATGAAATCATACAAAAACTAGATATTAATGATCCTTAGGTTATGGGAAAGTGTTTCCTTCGAAAATTTCCGAAATCTGAGCATGCGGGCCCGTTGGTGAATTTTGGGATTCTTCAAGTAGGTTGGATAATGGCTTAATTAGATAAATTTCATACCTTGAGCATAGATTAATTTTTGTATACCATGTTTGAGTAGTATCGAATCCTTGGGAGGCGAGTTCGGAGTTTCGGGGGCATTCTTGACCCGAAAAGTAGGCTCGACATGAGGTGAGTCTCCCTTCTAACCTTGTAATAGGGAATTGTCCCCATAGGTGATTATAAATGATTGAAATTTGCTTATTTTTGGGGGCTACGGACACACGAAGTGACGAGAGTCCGTGCGTAGCTACTATTATGCCATGTCGGGTAGTTTTAGGACCCACGAGCATGCTTTTATGTTCCTTACATGTATCCCTAAATGTATTTCGAGTTGCTTATTATCCTTGAATTAACATGACAATATTTCAAGTATAATCTCTATTAAATTCCTGATAATTCTGTGTATGTAACGAGCACCCGTGTCGCATGTATGATTCGCGAGCGGGGTAGCCTTATTATTATGTCAACCGCGTCTCATGTTCGATTCGTGAGCGGGGTAATAGATGCATCTATGGTTCGAGCCGTTCGACCCTCGGCAGTGCACATTTATTTTGGCGACGCTTCAGCCGTACGCTCTGGCATACCATGTGCTGTATATTTGACAGAGTGTCTTGTTGTTATTATTTAAACTATATAATTGACTGAGAGTCTTGTTGTCATTTTTTAAACTTCATAATTAACTGAGAGCCTTGTTGTTATTATTTAAATGACTTCATGTGAAAAGGAAAAGTTATTATATTATATGCTAGTGTAATTTGACATGCAGAGGTAAATTGTAAATTTATATTTGATAATTTCATGTCTTGTGATTTCTAGGATTGCTATCCCTGCCTTGTCTTATTTACTCCTGTTATTTAATCATGACCCTAGTAAGTATCACGTCTACTTCTCGTCACTACTTCTTCGAGATTAGACGGGATACACTGGGTACATATGTGTTTATATGTACTCATGCTATGCTTTTGTACTTAATTGTACAGTTTCTGAGGCAGGTGCATCTGGTTATCAGACCGAGGCGCGATCTTGAGAGCATACTCTGTACCCGACTCCACGTTGAGCTGCTCCCCTTGGCGTATCTCAGCAGCACTTTGGAGTTATCTTTTGTTAATTTTGTCTATTTCTTTCAGACAGTAGCACAGTTATTTCTATCTTGTTTTGTATATTCTACTAGTCCGCCCGTAGACTTGTGACACTAGGTCCTGGCACACATAGTAGAAACTGTATTTTGGCATTGTATATGTTATTTACGGTCCTTTTGGTTATGTTGATTTAAGTAGGTTAAGTTATACATTTTCACCCTACAAATTTAACTTTAAAAATTGTCACGGGTTGGAATGTTTAATCAAATATGTGAGAATTCTTTGGAATATAAGGGTTGGCTTGCCTGACCTCGGTGTTGGGCGCCATCATGACCTGAGTCAGAATTGTGGGTCGTGACACTATGTTGGCACCATGTTATGCTGGCATCAACTAGGGAGTGGAGACCCTATGTTGGCATCAGGTTATGGTGGCATCAACTAGGGAGTGGAGATCCTATGTTGGCATCAGGTTATGGTGGCATCAACTAGGGAGTAGAGATCCTATGTTGGCATCAACTAGGGAGTGCAGACCCTATGTTGGCATCAGGTTATGCTGGCATCAACTAGGGTGTCGAGACCCTATGTTGGCATCAACTAGGGAGTGGAGACTCTATGTTGACATCGACTAGGGAGTGGTGACCCTATGCTTAAATGAACCAAGAAGGATTTTTGTTTTTCAATTTTTTTTATTCTTTTAAACAAATTGCCCCAATGCTTATTTTCTAACGACATAAATAAACTATTTTTTTTCTCTTTTTTTTATAAAAAAACAAGACTTCTTCTTTCTTTAAAATTATCCTAGGAGAAAATTCATCAGACTAGGTTTTCTTATCTTAGGAGAAAGATTCATCAGACTAAGACGTCTATCCTAGGAAAACGTTCATCAGACTAGGTTTTTTTTTGGGTATCTTAGGAGAAAGATTCATCAGACTAAGATTTCTATCCTAGGAGAAAGTTCATCAGACTAGGTCTTCTATCTTAGGAGAAAGATTTATCGTACTAAGATTTCGATCCTAGGAGAAAATTTATTAGACTAGACCCCTTTTTTTGTTATCTTAGGAGAAAGATTCATCAGACTAAGATTTCTATCCTAGGAGAAAGTTCATCAGACTAGGTCTTCTATCTTAGGAGAAAGATTTATCGTACTAAGATTTCGATCCTAGGAGAAAATTTATTAGACTAGACCCCTTTTTTTGTTATCTTAGGAGAAAGATTCATCAGACTAAGATTTCTGTCATAGGAGCAAATTCCTCATACTAGGTCTTCTATCTTAGGAGAAAGATTCATCAGACTAAGATTTCTGTCCTAGGAGAAAATTCATCATACTAGGTCTTCTATCTTAGGAGAAAGATTCATCAAACTAAGATTTTAATCCTAGGAGAAAATTCATCAGACTAGGTCCTTTTTTTTGTTATCTTAGGAGAAAGATTCATCAGACTAAGATTTCTGTCATAGGAGCAAATTCCTCATACTAGGTCTTCTATCTTAGGAGAAAGATTCATCGGACTAAGATTTCTATCCTAGGAGAAAATTCATCAGACTAGGGCTCTTATCATAGGAGAAAAATTCATCAGACTAAGATTTTTGTCCTAGGAGAAAGTTCATCAGACTAGGTCTTCTATCTTAGGAGAAAGATTCATCAGACTAAGATTTTGATCCTACGAGAAAGTTCATCAAACTAGGCCCTTTTTTTGGTATCTTAGGAGAAAAATTCATCAGACTAAGATTTCTATCCTAGGAGAAAGATCATCAGACTAGGTATTCTATCTTAGGAAAAAGATTCATCGGACTAAGATTTCGATCCTAGGAATTCATCAGACTAGGCCTTTTTTTTACTTGTTATCTTAGATTTATCAGACTAAGATTTCTGTCATAGGAGAAAGTTCATGAGACTAGGGTTTTTGTTTTGGTATCTTAGGAGAAAGATTTATCAGACTAAGATTTCTATCCTCGGAGAAAGTTCATCAGACTAGGTCTTCTATCTTAGGAAAAAGTTTCACCAGACTAAGATTTCAATCCTAGGAGAAAATTCATCATACTAGGCCCTTTTTTTATTTGTTATCTTAGGAGAAAGATTCATCAGACTAAATTTTTTGTCCTAGGAGAAAATTCATCAGACTAGGTCTTGTATCTTAGGAGAAAGATTCATCAGACTAAGATTTTGATCCTATGAGAAATTTCATCAGACTAGGACCCCTTTTTTTATATGTTATCTTAGGAGAAAGATTCATCATACTTAGATTGGATCATAGGAGAAAATTCATCATACTATGTCTCTTTTTGTTATTTTAGGAGAAAGATTCATCAGACTAAGATTTCTATCCTAGGAGAAAATTCATCATACTATGTCTCTTTTTGTTATTTTAGGAGAAAGATTCATCAGACTAAGATTTCTATCCTAGGAGAAAATTCATCAGACTAGGTTTTCTTATCTTAGGAGAAGAATGCATTAGACTAAGATTTCTATTCTAGGAGAAAGTTCATCAGACTAGGTTTTCTTATCTTAGGAGAAAAATTCATCAGACTAAGATTTTTATTGGTGGAAAATTCATCAGACTAGGACTTTTTATCCTAGGAGCAAAAATGTGAAGAGAAATGGCAAGATTTTATGCATACTAGTAAGAAGATAAAGGCAAAGATTTGAGAAACTTCTCTTTGTTAACTCTTCTCTTCTTTTTTTATTTTTCTCCTTTTTTTGAACAACTTTCCTTGCACTGCTTTATTCCTGTTTCAAACAAATAAAAATTTGTCAGTTTTGAAAGTGGTGGTCGGTTTGTGGCCTTGAGTTCTGAGCAGCTTGGCTTTTGCTCAATCAACTTCAGTCTGTTTCAAGAGACTTTTGCTCTCCATCAACCCTGATTGTTTTACACCAAGTACCATATGTATTTGTGGATCAATCAGCCTTAGTCCAACTAAAGATCTTTGCTTAGGTGACCTTTTCTGATATCTTGAATGACTTCCTGCTTTTTGAACAATTTGTTTGTAAGAGGGAATCACCAGTTATATTTGTTTGCGCCAAGTAGGCTGACAAGAGTCTTTTTTGGGGGGAAGCCTTTGCATGAATCCCCAAGGCATGTTGATTGTAACAACTAAGTGTGCTCGCCAATTACTTTGTACAACTGAAAGCTGGTAGCATTTGAAATCTTTTCCTGCTTATTTTAACAAGGACTAACTCAGAGTGAAGGACACAAAGATGCAAAGAAAAAATAGTGACAAGAAATTTCTCCTGTCGGAAGGACAAAAGGAAGAATTTTTTTCTTTTTTCTTTTATTGATTTTGCAGTAACTAACCTTAATGATCATGACATGCATTTTGGACTTAACGGCCGATCTATCAAATTGATCTAACCTTTTTTATCATTCTTATGACTTTGAAATCGGGCTTGTTCGTGCCAATCCTTTGCATCAGCTTCACGACTCACTTTCGACTAGTGGTGCCCCGGGGGGTTTTCACCAACAAATCTCTCTCATTTACTTATCTCTACTTACCATCGCCTTACAGTGCCCGTGAGGGTTTTCACGAGTAAGACTTTCTTATTTTTTCTTATTCTTTTGTGAGCGACTTGACACTGTTCTATGTCGTATGACAATCGTTGCTCATTCAATGCTTTCTTACGTGAGCAACTAACAGTGTTCTATGTCGCGTAACAACCGTTGATCATTGCATGCTTCTCTTAGCATTCTTGAAAGCATATCGGGAGGTCATTATTTGGAAGGTTTTTTGATAGGGTTGGAAAGAAGGGTCGGCATGAAGGATCAAAGTAGACTCAAAATGATGGGTTGTACACTTACAACTCTTGGAATCGACTCTTTTCTTTATTAAAAAATCAAATAAAATTTTGCCCCAATTTCAAATCTGGGAATTGTTTTTTTCAGAATTCTTATTTGGTTGGACTGAACCGTGTATGGATGCTTACGTATCCCTTTTTTTTATAAAGTAATCAGGTCTAACGTAGTTCAAACATCTGACCTAACTATATATTTTTTCATCTTTCTTCTTTTTCTTTGACTTTTTATTCTTTCTTCTTTTGTTTTTTTCACAACAAGTTGCCCCAGCTTTTATTTTCTGGGGGCATGGACCTTTGACTGTTCTTTTCTTCTTTTTCCTTTTACATGACTTTCTAAGAATTTCCCCAGTTTGTACTCTTGGGACATGAACCTTTCTTTTCTTTTCTTTTCTTTTCTCTTTTGTTGTTGGTGTTATTTATTTATCTTTACTCTTTACTCTAAGCTTGATCCTAAAAGAGGGTGATCAAAGAAAATAACACATGCTCAAAAGAGGTAACAAAGGGTATAAAGTGTTTGGGTAGCAGAAAAAGGGCCTCCCGGTCTCGAGAACGCCAAAACATATTATCTTTTCGTGATCACAATATTGATGAGCATGTTTGTCTTCTTGGTGGGTCATTGTCAAAAAAACACTTTCCATCTATTAATCTCAAACTTTCCGCCAAAATTCCATTGATTAAACATTCTCAAGCCCGATATTTACAATGAATTGAAGGTGAATTTTACACAAACTTAATTTGAAAGTATTTCAACTCTTTATTCGTCCTTAAAAGTGTCTCTTTCTCACTTATCTCATTCAAGCTTAAATCAATTTTCTAAGATCTGGCCAAAAACTCCGCATGCATGTCACATCACTAAAACTAGCGGGAAAAGAACGAAGCATGGCATGACATAAAAGGACAAACTGTATTTTGTTAAGTAAAGGATGGAAGGGTTTAACAACACGACAAACAACCTAAAATCCGAGTTAAAACCCTAAAATAACCCGTATAATGAAAGTAACAACAAAACAGACAGACAAGACTCACACAAACAGAAAGAGGGATAGGAGGGTTTGACTCAATAAAACAAATAAAATCTTGATCACAACCCTGAAATAACCCAGTTAATAGAAAAAACATCAAAACAAACTACCAAGATTCCTTCCTCGTGAGGAGGGAATGACTTTTAAATTGCTAAGCTTGACATTTAGCCACAAATTTGCTCATCAAAATCAGCAGAGCCTTCTCCAATTTTAAAATCATTAACTTCAGTCAGTAAGTTCCCGAGAGGATTCTCCATGTCACCACGCATCATCCCCACAAACTGTGCATCATCATGTACAGGTAAAGGATTCTGCATGATATTCTGGGTGTCACTGTCTTGGATCACAATCAGGTTTTCGTGGTTCATCCTTTCTATTTCCTTTTTCAAATACCGACAACTTTCAACATTGTGCCCCTGGGCATTGGAATGGTATTCACACCTTTTACAAGGGTCAAAGCTTCTTGCACGTGGGTCCACATGATTTATAGGAATCGGTGCAATCATGGCATACTGCTTTAATTTCTCAAACAAGCTTGCATATGACTCTCCTATTGGTGTAAAATTATGTTTCAACCTTTGTTCCCCTCTATACCCCTGGCTTAGATATGGGTTATAGGGCATTTGAAAATTCTTTGGAGGTTGGTGGAGATTTTGCAGTGACGATGCTCTCCTTCTAGGGTGTCTTGGTGGATGGACAACATACTCAGGTGGAGCAAAAGAGTATTGTGGGTTCTGAGGTGGGTAGTAGTGCTTAGGGGAATCATCAAAAAACAGACGAGGCTGGTCATACCTTCGAGATGTTCTCCTAGGCCCTATTCTCAACCATGTTGTCATCATGGTTTCTTCATTATTCTCATTTGTATCACTAAAAATACCAGATTCAATCTGGACAGCCTGAGTTGCAGCTTTGGGAGCTGCTTGACTTTTAATTTTGCCTGTCTAAAGGCTATTCTCTACCATTTCTCCCATTTTGATTGCTTTCGGGAAGGATTTGCCAACTGCGAACATCATGTTTTGAAAGTAATCTGGCTCTTGCGTCTGAAGGAAGACAATGATTAGCTCGTGGTAATCCATGGGTGGATTAACTCTAGCCGCTTGCTCTCTCCATTTAATGGCATATTCCTTGAAACTTTCAGTTGGTTTCTTCTTCAGGTTTGAAAGGGAATTGCAATCTGGAGTGATGTCGATGTTGTATTGGAACTGTTTGACAGAGGCTCGGGCCATGTCATCCCAGACAAGACAGTGAGAGGTTTCTTGATCCATAAACCATTCAGAGGCTACTCCCGTAAGGCTTTCCCCAAAATAAGCCATTAGCAATTCTACTTCCTGCACCTCTTAGCTGATTTCAATACCTTTTCAGGTGGGCTATAAGGTATCCATGTCCATCATACTTTTCAAATTTGGGGATCTTGAAAACAAGTGGCAAACGAACATCGGGTAACACACATAAATCCCTGAAGGCAATACTCTTCTGACCTGCCAACCCTTGCATGTTTTTTAACTGTTGTTCTAAGCTTTTCAGTCTTTGGGTAATTTCTTCCTGTGCCATCTTTTGGGCAGGCTTCTCAATCTTTGCAGGAAGATCAAATAGGTACGAGTGGTACTCAGGAGAATGGGACTTTTCTTGATGGGTAGCGAATTGTGACTCATGACTTTTCTTTTGTACCATTATTGGCTGTGGGATAGTGAAAACTAGCATAACAATAGTGGTTGTCTGATTGGTTGTCAATGGCACACTTTGGGAGCACGCAATAGAAGTTCCAGCTGTAGTCGTACAGTTAAGATAAAGATTGAACCCAGGTGGACAGTATCGATCAAACAATGAGACTAGAATCGGAGTAATCGACATAGATTGAACTCTAGGAAACCATGAGAAGAAAAAATCGGTCCTTGGCCATTGGCCCATGCTTGACACATTTCAGTCATTTTCTTTTTCAATACTCTATTTTCCACAGCCACAATAGACTTTTGTTGAACCCTCTGACCCTGAGTCTCATGAGCACTCGTAACAGCTTCGATGGCCGTTGTCATTAGCATTTTCTCTTGGACCTTGTGAATTATGGATGTGTTGCAGCTTACCACAAACCGACCACCTCAAACTCTCTTCACAATTCAAAAAAAAAAACATGTCAAAGTGGACTTAGTCTGTCCTTATTATTACCATTATGTTTTTCACTTTCTTCTTCTTTTTTTAAATCATTCGATCGAACCCAATGTGGGTTGCCTATGTAGTGGGAACATGAATCAGATCTTGCGTAGTTCGGAAAGATCGAGAATAAAGTAAATAACCTAACTCTTTTTTCTTTTTAGATTTGAATTTGTTGTTTTTTTTCGAAAGAAAGACTTAAAAAGAAGAGAGAAAGTATTTTTTGATTTAGATTTGGTTTTTTTTATTTTATAGAATTTTTGAAAAGAAAGACTTCTAAAGAATAAAGAAAATATATATATATTTTTTTATTTTGCTTTTCTTTTTTTCAGAATTTCGAAAGAAAAACTTCTAAGAAGAAAGGAAATATTTTTGGATTTTTGGACTTTTATTTTGAATTTATTAAAGAAATACTTCTAAAAAAGAAAATAATTTTGAATCTTGAATTTTCTTTTCAATTTTTAAAAGAAGAATGAAAATATTTTTGAATTTTATTATTATTGTTTTTTGATTTTTGATTTTTGAAATTTTTGAAAGAAAGACTTCTAAAGAAGAAAGAAAGTATTTTTTGGATTTTTTATTTTTTTTTCTTTTCGAATGAAAGACCTCTAAAATAAAAGAAAAATATTTTGGGTTTTTGATTTTTTTATTTGGTATTTTCTAAAGAAAGACTTCTAAAGAAGGAATTAAAGGAATTTGTTTTTGGACTTTTTTAAAATTGGGGAAAATAAAAAGGTTAAAAATATATTTTGGGATTTTGATTTGATTTGACCTTTTTTTTTAATGAAAAAATATTTTTAGGTTATAAAATTTTCTTTTTTTATCTTTTATTTGTTTGGAATTTCCTAAGAAAATACTCCTAAAGAAGGAATTAAACGAAAATATTTTTTGGAATTTTTTAAAATCAATCATTTATTTTATTTTATTTTTTTTAAATTACAGCGGAGTTTCAGATTTCAAATACCTGCCTCTCACTCATGATTTTCTTTCGTTCCCATTCTAGAGCCAGTCAACATGCAAGCTGAAATAATCAGATACGCAAGTAGAACGTAAGATGCATCAGGATGATCTTTAAATTGGGTACACCTGCCCTAGATGGACCCAACCCCTGTGTTGAGTCCCCAAAGTCAAATGCACGTGATGAAAACAAAACGTTCCTACTTTGGATCTGGCATGGGGCTATGTCATTCTAGGTTTGAACCCTGGGTGTATTGTTCTAGACCTGACTTACTCGAGCGGACAACTCGAGCCGGGGCGGGAAGTGTACCTGGAATACAGAAGCTTCACTGGCTTTGAAACTTGTCCGAACATGTATAACGAACCGACCGGTCGTTTTGCGTGTTAGGACCCCCTTCCCCTAAATGAGACTTCCAGTAGCTGCTTTTAATGATTTATGACTCGTGGGGATGGGTGGTTCGGGATTTGAAAGAGTTTGGAATGGTATAGGAACACATAGTTCCTTAAGGTTTGCCTTTAAGACTAAGTTTGACTTCGGCCAATATTTTGAGTAAACGACCTCGGAATCGAGTTTCGACGGTTCTGGTAGCTTCGTATGATGATTTTGGACTTTGGCGTATGTCTGGAATGGGTTTTGGATGACCCGGGAGCGTTGCGGCGCCAAATAGTGAAATATGATTCCTTAAGTTCAAGAATTGAGGGTTGGAACGTGGTTTTGAGTTATCGAGGTCCAAACGGAATCCCGAGATCGGGAATAGTTTCGCTATGTCATTTATGACTTGCTTGCAAAATTTGGTGTCATTGCAAGCAGTATAGGTTGGTTCGGCGCATTGTTAACGAATTCAAGAACTTAAAGTTCTTAAGTTCGATTTTAAGGGTTTTGAGGTATGATTTTGAGTTTTAGTGTTGTTTAGAGTGTTCCGAAGGCTCGAGCGAGTCCGTATTATGATTTGGGACTTGTTGGTATACTTGGACGGGGGCTCGGGTGGTCCTAGGTGCCGTTCGGGAACCAAACGAGGCAAAAAACCAGCAAATATAGCTGCTGGTGCACCAGGTCTGGTGTGACCGCATCTACGGTTGCCCAGTCGGAGGTGCGAGATCGCTCCTGCGGTCCCAGCCTCGCAGATGCGGCCCTAGGTGAAATTTCCCATTTTCGCAGGTGCGGATCAAAATCCGCAGGAGCGGAGCCGTAGGTGCGGGATCCTCTCCGCAAGTGCGAACCCAGGCCCCCTTGCCCAATTTCGCAAGTGCGAGTTCTTCCTCGCAGATGCGAGACCGCAGGTGCGGTCCTCGAGCCGCAGGTGCGAAAACCCTGTAGGAAGTGAGGTCTTTTAAATCGGTAAAGAACCATTTTTACACCATTTCTTCCTCCATTGACGACCTTGAGAGCTTGGAAAAGAGCCAAACGACCTAGCTATTGAAAGGTAAGTGATTTCCACCCTAATGTTGGTTTAATACGTGAATTCCAAGGTAAATTAACACCTTAAATTAGAGTAAATCAAGGGTTAGGGTAGAAACCTAGGGCTGTATGAAATTTAGGGAATTACCCACTAACTAGCTATGAAATCATATAAAAATCATATATTAATGATCCTTAGGTTATGGGTAAGTGTTTCCTTCGAGAATTTTTGGAATCTGAGCATGTGCGCCCGGGGTGTATTTTGGGATTCTTCAAAGTAGGTTGAAATAACTACTTAATTAGGGAAATTTCATACTTTTGAGCACGAGTTAATTCATGTATACCATATTTGACTAGTTTCGAGTCCTTGGGAGACGACTTTGATGTTTCGGGCGCGTTATTGACCCGAAAAGTAGGCTCGGCACGAGGTGAGTCTCCTTTCTAACCTCGTAAGAGGGAATAGTCCCCGTAGGTGATTATAAATAATTGCATGTCCATATTTGTCGGGACTACGCACACACGAAGTGACGAGAGTCCGTGCGTAGCTACTATTATGTTATGTTGGGTAGTTTTAGGACTTAGAAGCATGCTTTTATGTGCCTTATATGTGACCCTGAACGTATTTTGAGTTGCTTAGTATCCTTGAATTGGTATGATTATAATTAGGAAGTTACACTCAAAATTTACATTTCTTAAATTCTTGTCTTCAAGTATAACCTCTATTAAATCCGTGAACTCTTGATAATTCTGTGTATGTATACGGGCACCCCCGTCGCATGTATGTTTCATGAGCGGGATGGCCCTATCATTATGTCAACCGCATCGCATGTTCGATTCGCGAGCGGGGTAATAGATGCATCTATGGTTCGAGCCGTTCGACCTTCGGCAATGCACATTTATTTTCGCGACGCTTCGGCCGTACACTTTCGGCATACTATGTGCTATATATTTGACTGGGAGTTTTGCGATACTTGTATGAATTGATTCATGTGAAAAGGAGATTTAGTACATTATATGCTAGTGAAATTTGACATGCAAAGGTAATTACAAATTTATACTTGATATTTCATGTCTTTGTGACTACTACGACTGTTGTTCCTGCCTAGCCTTCATTTAATTATATTATTTAATTTTCACCCTATTAAGTATCACGTCGACCTCTCGTCACTACTTCTTCGAGATTAGACGGGATACTTTTATTGGTAAAAAAGAGTTTCACACGTATGATAATCCTTGGTGACTCAGCCAGCTACGTGGACCAAGGAAAACCTGACAACTGGATATGATTATGTAAAGAGGTACGGAACAAAGAGGCACGGATCAATAAACCTACGGGGTAATCAGCTACGGGAAATTCGTCTTAATTGAGTCAAGGAAGAGACACGGTCATAATGAATCCGGACAGAGCTACGGGCTGAATCAGAGATCCTCAATTAATGACTCTCACGTTACACAATCAGAGATCTTTGTAACGTCCCATTAATTTAATAATTAGTCATTAATGAGCGATCATTGTGAGAGGTAGACGTTTTATTAAGAAACTCCCTATATAAGGGAAAAGAATATAACTTGTAAAGGACATTTGAACTACGAATATAATATACTTTACTTTTATGATCATCTTATTATCATCATTTACTTATTTTTCTTTACTTAATATTATTTCTTTGATTATTAGTAACCCGTGTTCATCCTAAAAATAGCTTTGGTCAAAGGATCTAATTCTTTGGTTAAACAAATTGGTTCCGTTACCGGGAATCTGATAATCTTTGTTTGCTTTTCAAAGCAATATCCTCTAAACTATGTCGAATCCCAACGACAATAACCAACAGAGAGATAGGATTCCATCACCTCTTCCATCCCCAAGAGGTTCAAGGGAACAATCCTAAGAGAGATCCAACAACAACAACGATAACAACAACAATGATCAAACAGTAGAACAAGATCATGTAAAGAAAATGATTGCAGAGTACGTGAGTCAAGCTTTGCAAGAATTTGCAAGGGGATTACCAGCGGCATCACCTGCATCACTGACACCACCTCCTAATAACACAATTACCGTGGAAATTCCTCAGTCTGGGATGGTAAACTCAGCAAGGGATGACACTCCTAACGAATCTCTCGAAACGAGACCAGGTATGACTAATAACCCTGAATTACAAAAATTACTACTAACCTTGCTGAAACAGGTGAAGGAACAAAATGTCGAATCGAGCAAATTCCTAGAGTACCACCTGTTATCAAAGGCATTGATGTTGATAGATATTCTCAACAACCTTGGAAACAAAGCGCAGCACCCTTGCCTATACCCAAGAAGTTTAAAATGCCTGACGTTCCTAAGTATGACGGAACAACTGACCCACGCGACCATGTGACTGCTTTTACCACCGGAGTAAAAGGCAACGACTTAACAAAACAAGAGATTGAATCAGTCCTTGTCAAAAAATTCGGAGAAACACTTACCAAAGGAGCCCTAACCTGGTATTCTCTTCTTCCTGAATATTCTATTGATGTTTTTGCTGAGCTTGCAGATTCTTTCATAAACGCACACTCTGGTGCACAAAAAGTCGAGAAATGAATGGAGGATATATTTAAAATAAAGCAAGGAGACACGGAACTACTCCGTGAATTTGTAGACAGGTTCTAGCGAGAAAGAATGCAATTACCCAGGGTGCCTGACAATTGGGCAGCCATGGCATTCACAAGTAATCTAAATGACAAAATCTCAGAAGCCACAAGGAGACTCAAAGAAAGTTTGAGAGAATTCCCAGCTACAACATGGAATGATGTATATAACAGGTACAGTACTAAACTTCGAATAGAAGAAGATACCATTGCTCGTTCGAAAGATGAAGATCATTCCAGATCCATACGTTCCGAATCAGACAGGAGATCAGGTAAAAACAGGTACGATCCTTACTTAGGACCATCGGGACGCGAAACTCTTCCTAGGTTCGAAAATACTAGGTCAGATTATAGACCACCAAGCAGGGATGTGGGCTCATCCTCATCTAGATCCAGAAAGGATCGGGGTGAACGACTTAGAGGTAATACACGAATTGGAGATCATACCTTTAATGTAAGTACTCCTGAACTTGTTTCGATATTAAGAAATATGGGAGATAACGTTAAGTGGCCCAAAGAAATGCGGTCAAACCCAAATAAGAGGAACCCACATTTTTTGTGTGAGTTCCATAATGATCATGGACACAGGACTGCAAATTGCAGATTTTTACAAGGTGAAATAGAACAATTATTGAAACAGGGCTATTTAACAGAATTGTTCAGTGATAAAGGTCAACAGGCATATATGAAGAACAGACAAGAGCCCTCGAAACCTCCATCTTCAAAAAGAACTGTCAACGTGATACATGGAGGAGAGGAAGTGAACGAAATAGTTTGCAAATTATCCTCAAAGGTCACAATTACCCACGGAAAGCGGGTTCGAGAAAATCCAGATGAAGATGATATAAACTTTGATGATGCAGATTTTGGCGGACTAATGCTCCCCCACAACGATGCTCTGGTAATATCCTTACTCATTCATGACGCTAACGTTAAAAGAGTGTTGATTGATCCATGTAGTTCAGTCAATATCATCTTGTTAAGAGTCGTAGTAGAAATGCTCATGGGAAACCAGGTAATCCCAAAGGCACGAGCCATATCAGGGTTTGACAACTCTACAATGATAACAAAAGGAGAGATCGAACTTAGCACGTACGCCGAGGGAGTAACTAAGAACACCAAATTCCAAGTCATTGATAGTGACATGGATTATAACCTAATTATGGGAATGCCATGGATCCACGACATGAAAGCAGTACCATCCACCTTACACCAGGTAATTAAATCAGACGGATTAGAGGTGATCAACAGACCTCCAGAAATATAAATTTTGTGGCGCATTATAACAAAAAAGTAGAGACGGAAGAACCAGAAGAGAGAGAAATCTTCCAGACAGATGTCACCGGCCAAACATGTACGGAAAAAGTTACTGACCAAACAGATACGAAAGAAATGAACGTTCAAGCATATACGGAAGGAGATACTCACGAGAAGGTGAATCAAGTCACCACGGAAGATGCATTGGATCACACGGACGTAGATTCCAGACCTGACGTCATCCAAGAACCAGATGAAGAGGAACGCATCAAAAAAACTACGGAAGAGCTCGAAGTTGTTCCATTGTTCGAAAAAAAACCTGAACAGAAAGTGCATATAGGCACGAGGCTGAGCCCCAATCGAAGAGGTAATTTAATTGATTATTTAAAGACTAACGCATATTGCTTTGCGTGGTCCCATTTAGGTATGACAGGTATCCCACCGGAAGTGATGATTCATAAACTAAATGAAGATCCATCCTTTGTACCTGTTGAACGGAAGAAAAGAAAGCAAGGACCATTCAAGAACCAATTGATTGACAAAGAGGCACAAAAACTCTTAAAAATTGGTTCAATACGTGAGGTAACATACCCTAACTGGTTAGCTAACACTGTGGTAGTACCTAAAAAGAATGGAAAATGGAGAGTATGCATAGATTATATTGATTTAAATAAGGCATGCCCTAAAGATTCATTCCCATTACCACATATAGATCAAATGATTGATGCCACTGTAGGTCATGAATTAATAAGCTTTCGATATGCATATTCTGTTATAAACAGATTAAAATGGATCCCTCAGACGAGGAAAAAACCTCCTTTATTACGAACAGGGGGACTTATTGTTATAAAGTCATGCCTTTTGGCTTAAAAAACGCTGGAGCCACCTATCAAAGGCTAGTGACCAAGAAGTTCCAGGAACATCTGGGAAAAACGATGGAAGTTTACATCGACGACATGCTGGTAAAATCAACACGAGCGGAAGACCATTTCCAGCACCTCTCTAATACATTTGACATTTTATGCAGGTATAATATGAAGCTGAATCCAGAAAAATGTGCTTTTGGCGTAGAATCAGGTAAATTCTTGGGTTTCCTTGAGTCAAACATGGGAATATAGGTAAATCCCACTCAAATTAAAGCAATAGAAGAAATATCTGATGTACTTATAAATAAAAAAGAAGTTCAAAGACAAACGAGAAGAATCGCAGCTTTGGGAAGATTTATTTCCAGGTCTTCCGAGAAAAGTTTTAAATTCTTTTCAGTCCTCAAAAAGCAGAATCAATTCGAATGGACTGAAGAATGTCAACAGGCTCTCAAGAATCTGAAAGCTTATCTATCAAAACCCCCGCTACTATCAAAGCCAAAGGAGAGGGAGAGGTTGTATGTCTACTTGGCTGTCTCAGAAATTGTTGTAACTGCAGTTTTGGTAAGAGAAGATAAAGGTAAACAATCTCTTATTTATTATGTAAGTAAAACTTTACTAGATGCTGAAACTAGATATCCACATCTAGAAAAGTTAGCCTTAGCTTTAATAATGGCATCTAGAAAATTACGACCATATTTTCAATGTCATCCAGTCACTATTGTAACTTCATATCCATTAAGAAACATACTACATAAACAAGAACTATCGGGAAGATTAGCCAAGTGGGCCATAGAATTAAGTGAGCATGAAATAATATATCAACCTAGGAGTGCAATCAGGTCTCAAATCTTAGCTGATTTTGTCGTTGACTTTAGTAATAGCATTATCCATGAAGTGGAAAAATAGTTACAACTCTTTAACTGTGCTAATATGGGTCTATGGACCCTATTCACTAATGGTTCTTCCAATGTAAAAGGTGTCGTCTTAGGCTTAGTTTTAATATCACCCACGGGTGAAAAGACACGACAGGCTATCATGAAGCAGAATACAAAGCTGTCATTGCAGGACTAGAACTCACACAAGAACTCTCAATCGAGAAAATCGTGATCAACAGTGACTCCCAACTGGTAGTAAATCAGATGCAGGGGACTTACATCGCTCGAGAGACTCGGATGCAACAGTACCTGGAAACGGCACGAGAGCTCATGAGACAATTCAAAACATGGAAGGTAATACAAAAACCTAGAGAAGAAAATGCGGAGGTAGATGCATTATCTAACCTCGCAGCAGTCACAGAAGTAACAAACAAAGACAATGCAATTGTCGTTCATCTATTCCATTCAGCGATCGACCAGGACAGAAATGAGGTAACTTTCAACAATACAACCTGTGATTGGAGAAACGAAATTTTAAGATTTTTGTAGAATGGTACCATACTTGAAGATAAGAAAATAGCTCAAGAACTCCGTTGTAAAGCTGCACGGTACTACCTCATTCGCAATACATTATATCGCAAGATGTTCGGAGGGCCCCTAGCTAAATGCCTCGGACCTAATCAAATGGAGTTCGTGATAAAAGAAGTCCATGAAGGACACTGTGGAAATCACTCAGTGGTGAGATCTTTGGTAAGAACCCTAATCAGAGCTGGGTGTCACGACCCAGAATCCTAATCCAGGTCGTGATGGCACCCAACGACAGGGTTAGGCAAGCCAACGTAAATTTCACTAAGTGCTTCTCTTTACTTGATTCAATTATTCACCCATTTACCGAATTTAACAAGTTAAATCGTGATATCAAAAGATAATAACTCAGTGGTAGATAGAGTAGCTATAAAGAAGCGCAAGCCAAAATACAAGCATGCATATATACAACCCAAAATCCCAAAACAACTACTACGTGTGTGCCAGGAACTAGTGTCACGAGTGTCATGGGCATACTAACTGAATATACAAAGGATAATAATATATACAATCCCGTTATCTGCATGAATAGACGGGAAAAAAAAGTAAATGAAACTCCATGGTGCTTCTGGGGATCGCCAGAGGACGAAGCTCACCGTGAAGTCAAGTCCGCTACGATCACTATCTAGATCCGGTCTGATAACCAGATGCACCAGCCTCAGAACCTGTACAATTAAGTACATCAGTGCAGCATGAGTACATATTAAATAAATATGAACCTAGTGAGTATCCCGTCTAATCTCGAAGAAGTAGTGACGAGAAGTCGACTTGACACTCACTAAGGTCCAACAGTATGATATAACAATGATAAAATAAAAGAAGTAGACATGTAAGAGAGTGAGTAGCAATTATGCATAAAGCACAGAAATCCAAGAAAAATACTGGAACAATAACAATGGCCACTTTCTTTCTCCCAAATATCTAATACAAGTCAATATCCATGAAACAATGCCAAATACTCATGCGCACACAGGAATAAGACAACCGGCCGGAGTCATAAGGAAAAATAGCTATGCACTGCCGAGGATCGAACGACCCAAACCATAAGTGCGTCTTTCAATGTAACCATATCATAACATAGTACAACTTCGTCCATGCACTGCCGTGGATCAAACGGTCCGTACCAAAAGTGCATTCTCAATTATATCATCTTTGTGCACTGTCGAGGATCGATCGGCCCATCCCAAAAGTGCACCTTTCAATCCGCCGTGGCATACGGCCCGCTCCCATGAGAGTGGGGGAAATCACACATCGCTCGCGGAATGTAAATTGCAAAGCGGTAACATGCACACACAATAACTTATAAAACTTACTTTCCATAACCAATTCCTTTCAATTAAAAAATTTCCATGAAGCCTCAGAGAAACAATACTATACATAACATGATCTCATAGTACATATGGCGTTACAAGGAAGCATATAAGGCATTTCAAGGAAAGCATATAAGGCAAGACATTACAAGGAAGCATATAGGGCATGATGTGGGTCTAACTACCCGGACATAACAATGATAGCCGCTACATACGGGATCTCGTCACTTGGTGCGTACGTAGCCCCCAAACAAATTACACATAGCATATACATCACCTAGGGGGACAATTCCCTCTTACAAGGTTAGAAAGGAGACTCACCTCGTGTCGAATCTACCCCTCGGATCAATGATGCACCCGGAACTCCGAACACTACTCTCGAGGGCTCGCAACTAGCCAAATATAGTATAATTACATCAATTCATGTTCAAAGAAAAGGGATTATCTCATTTATCCCAAAATTCACATTCTTGAAGAATTTCTAAATTTCAACCACGGGCTCGCATGCCTGAATTCCGAAAATTCTCGAAGAAATCACTCTCTCATAGCCTAAGGATCATTAATACGTGATTTATACTTAAATTCATGGCCTTAAACGGACAATTTGCAAATCCCTCGAAAGCCCTAAAATTACTACCCAAATTCATGATTTTGATAAATTAGTAGAGGATTTAACTAGAAATTGATGTTTAAACTCGGTGTTAATAAGAAATTTACTTACCTCAAGTACTAGGTTGAATGGTCCTCTTGGAAGCTCTCAATTAACTCAAGGAAGAAGATGGAAATGGAGTAAAATGAACTAAACCCGCTATAAAAATACACTGCCTAGGGATTTACCCTATGCGAACGCACCCTAGGCACCGCGTTCGCGATGCTTTTAGTTGTCCAGGCCCACAGGTCCTTCTACGCGAACGCGAAGACAAATGGCAGCTGGGCCGGCCGAATTGGCTGGACCCTATGCGAACGCGACGGAGGGCCCGCGAACACGGAGGCTAGCTGGGCTAGACCTTCGCGAACGCGGCTTGAGGGGTGCGAATGCGAAGGCCAAGGGGCCCAACCCATTGCGAACGAGGGATGGGGAACGCGAACGGGTAGAGCATCCGTAGCCCCTACCCAATTCCTTCTTCGCGAACGCGGCCACCCTCCCACGAATGCAAAGAAGGAAACCAGATACAGAAAATTCTGGTGTTTGAATTCAGTTCCCGGGGGTCCAAAACTCACCTGAGCCCCTCGGGACCCCGTCCCAAGGCACCAACAAGTCAGTATTCATGATACGGACTCGCTTGAACTTCCGGAACGTGAAAAACAACAATGAAACTTAGAATTTGACCCCTAAACCAAATTGAATCAACAATTTGAACTTAGAGTTCTAGAATTCATTTCAATGCGCCGAACCGTCCTATACTACTCGGAATGACTTCAAATTTTGCAGACAAGTCATAAATGACATAACAGAACTATTACAGGTGTCGGAATTTCATTCGGACCTCGATATCATAAAATCACGTCCCAAACCAAATTGCAAATTTAAGGAAATCCTTATTTCCATATCGGGCACCGAAATATTCCCGGGGTATCAAAAACCCATTCCGAACATACGCTCAAGTCCGAAATCATCATACGAAGATACTGACACTGTCGGAACTCGATTCCGAGGTCGTTTGCTCAAAATGTTGACCAAAGTTAAACTTGGCCAAATAGGCCAACCTTAAGGAACCAAGTGTTCCTATATTGCTCAAAACACTTCCAAATCCTGAACCACCAGTCCCCGCAAGTCACAAATCACAAGAAGGCGCTATGGGAAGACTTAGACAGGGGAACGGGGTCCGATAACGTAAAACAACTGATCAGGTCGTTACACTGGGTATTATTGGCCTAAGATGGAAGAAGAGGTCGAGAACTTCGTATCCAAATGCGACAGATGCCAAAGGTTCGCCAATAACATACATCGACCAGCGGAATTATTTCATCCAATTATATCTTCATGGCCCTTCATGAAATGGGGTATGGACATAGTGGGACATATACCCCCAACTAAAGGACAGGTACGGTTTCTACTCGTGTTAACCGACTATTTTACAAAATGGGTAGAGGCAGAAGCATTCAAACACGTGCGAGAAAAGGAAGTTAAAAGCTTCTTATGGCGAAACATAATATGCCGCTTTGGAATACCAAAGGAGATCGGGTGTGATAATGGCCCACAGTTCATAGGCTCGCAAATCACAGAGTTCTTCGAAAGCTGGCAAATCAAACGGATCACTTCAACGCCATACCACCCCGTGGCTAACGGTCAAGCAGATTCAACGAATAAAATCATCATCAACACCTAACGAAGTGACTAGATAAAGCCAAAGGAAATTAGCCTAATGAGTTACCAGCGGTACTATGGCATACAGAACAACTTCAAAAATAGCCACGGGAGAAACTCCGTTCGCACTTGTCTATGGCTCAAAAGCCTTAATACCTGTGGAAATTGGAAAATCAAGCATAAGGTTTATAACAGCCACGGAGGAAGCAAAGGACAACGAATTGAGGAATAATCTAGATCTGCTCGAACCACGAAGGGAAGAAGCACTAATACGAATGGCAGCTCAAAAACAAATCATAGAGCATTATTACAACCGTAAAGCTTATCTCAAATACTTCAAGATTGGGCACTTCATCCTAAAAAAAGTTTTTCAATCAACGAAAGAAGCAGGCGCAGGAAAGCTAAATCCAAATTGGGAAGGACCCTACAAAGTCCGAGGCATAGCTGGGAAGGGCGCCTACGAGCTGGAAGCTATGGATGGCAAAATCCTACCGACAAGTTGGAATGACATCCACTTGAAGAAGTACTACTTCTACGGAAAAGAAGTACCCTCGATCAGGTATCACACATCCGATTTTATTTTGAACATTTAATATTTTACTAACTTTTTTAGATGATAGGAATAAAGCTAACCCATCACCTGATGATGCTATTAGATCTGCAAAGACGCGAGGAAGTAACTGAATTCCTGGTCTAGGGTTACACTTTATGATGGACGTTTTAAAGGGTTAAGTGTCACGACCCAAAACCTATGGGTTGTGATGGCGCCAGACACCATTGTCAGGCAAGCCGACCCCTTAATCAGTTGGAACACTTTCCTGTTTAACATATTAGAATCGAAGCCTCTTCTTGCATTTTCATTGTTAAATAAATAAATTTCGTAATTTAAATACGACAAGAAACCAACTTAATACAAAAAAAAAAAAAATACCAAGACATCCCCAGAACCCGGTGACACAAGTCCATGAGCAATTTCTAAGAATTTATACAATTATACAACGCTCGTCCGAAAAACAAATTGGACAAAGTCAATAAATATAAAATGTAAGTACACAGAAGGGAGACTCCGGCAGCTGTGGAACGCCTCTGGATGAATGCAGCCCGTATAAGTCACCAAAGATCACTGTACTATAAAGGTACTTGTGCAACACAATGCACAGAAAAGTGTAGCATGAGTACATATACATATATGTACCCAGTGAGTATCCCGTCTAATCTCGAAGAAGTAGTGACGAGAGGACGACTTGACACTCACTAAGGTCCAACAGTATGATATAATAATGATAAAACAAATAAAAGCGGAAGACATGTAAGACAATGAGTAGCAATTATATATAAAGCACAAAAATCCAAGTAAATACTGGAACGATAACAATGGCCACTTTCTTTTCCCAAAATATCCAATACAAGTCAATAACCATGAAACAATGCCAAATAATCATGCGCACACAGGAATAAGACAACCGGTCGGAGTCATGGGGAAGAATAGCTATGCACTGTCGGGAATCGACCGGCCTGTACCAAGAGTGCATGCTTAACAATAATCCTGCCTACGCAATGCCGGGGATCGACCGGCCCATACCAAGAGTGCGTTTATCAATGCAATCATATCATATCATAGTGTAACTTCGTCCAAGCATTGCCAGGGATCGACCGGGCCGTACAAAAAGTGCATTCTTAATTAAATCTTGGTGCACTGCAGGGATCGAAACGCCCGTACCAAGGGTGCACTATAAATACGTCGTGGCGTACGGCCCGCTCCCATAAGAGTGAAGGAAATTACATATCGCTCGCGGAATGTAAATTGCGAAGCGGTCACATGCACACACAATAACATATAAAACTTACTTTCCATAACCAATTCCTTTCAATTCAACAATTTCCATAAAATCTCAGAGAAAAGCTATATCACGCAAAATCATGAGTTCATAGCATATATGTCATTTGCAAGAAGGAGTATAAGGCATGTTGTGGCCCTAAAATCTCACGACATGGCACAATTCTTTTTTTTTTTTTATATATTGCTTTCCGTAAAATAATTTCTTCTCTATTATTTAAATTCCATAAATGTCAGAGGAACAAAAACTACACATATAATCAGGGCTCATAACATTAGTTCATTACGAGTAGAAAACAGAGCATGATCTGGGGCCTAACTACCCGGACATAGCAATAATAGCCGCTACGCACGGACTCTCGTCACTTGGTGCGTACGTAGCCCCCACAAACAATTTCACACAGCACATAGAACACCTATGGGGTAAATTCCCTCTTACAAGGTTAGAAAGGAGACTCACCTCGCTCCGAAGATTCATCACCGGCTTCCAAGCCTCTACGAAGACTAAAATGGATACGCAACGCTCCCAAACTATCCAAATAACGATAATTCAATGAAAATATACTCAATAGATCATAACCAATTCAAATTACAAAGTTCCTCGGCCCGGCTCAATGAAATGACCAAAATGCCCACATGCCCGGACTTCAAAATTTCTTAAAGAAAATCTCTACCCGAAGCCTTACTAATTCAATTATACATTTTACTTAATTATTCATGCTCAATTCGTGGCTAAAATCAAAATTTCCAAATTTCTTGGTTTTCTTCAAAAATCCTAATTTTCCCCACAATTTCTCATGTTTAACCCATGCATAAATCTTGTATTGAACTTGAAATGAGAAGGAGAAACTTACCTTAACATAGATGACGAGAATCCTCTCTTGAAGCTCTCCAAATATCGCCCATGGCTTTGAAAAATGAGAGAGAAATGCTAAAATCCCGTTTTAAATCAACACTCCCCAGAACCAACACATATGCAATCGCACCATCTTGCCAGCGATCGCACAGGTCACCTGCTGCCTCCCTCCGCGATCGCACACACCGCCCGCGATCGCACAAGCGGCCCAGCCTTCCCTTTCGAGATCGCATTGCACTTCCGCGATCACATAGGCCAAAAACCTGGTCCCCTTAAATCCTTCTCCGCGATCGCACACAAGGGACCGCGATCGCATAAGCCAAACTCACCCCCTTCACCTTTCTTCTTCGCGATCCCACAACTAAGGCTGCGATCGCATAGAACACCAGCAGCACCAGAAACCAGCAAAAACAAATTCACTCCGAAATGCCCCGAAACCACCCCGAAACACACCCGAGGCCCCCGGGACCCCGTCCAAATCACACGACTCAGTCCCATAACACCCCATGAACTTGAACGAGGCTTCAAATCACATCAAACAATGCCGAAATCATGAATCGCACTAAAATCCAACTTTATGAACTTGAAATTTCTAACATTCACATCCGATGTCGAAACCTATCAAATCACGTCCGATTGATCCCAAATTTTGCACGCAAGTCAAATTCGACATTATGGACTAGATCCAACTTCAGGAATCGCATTCCGACCCTTATATAAAATTTTCTAATTCCGGTCGGATTCTCAAAAACCTTCAAATATCTATCTTTAGCCAAAAGGCTTCAAAATGACCTACAGACATCCGAATTCACTTCCGATCGCGTTCCCAGCTCCAGAATCACCATACAGAGCTATTACCAGACTCGGAATCCCAAACAGACGTCAATATCTATGAAATGCTCTTAAAACCAAACTTAGGAAATTCCTTTAAAAAGGCTAACTTCCACATTATACGCCAAAACGCTCCCGCGTTATCCAAAACCCGGTCCGGACATACGCCCAAGTCCGAAATTATCATATGAACCTGCTGGAACCTTTAGATCCTGATTCCGAGGTCGTTTACTAAAAATTCAATCTTACTTAATTTCTTCAACTTAAGGCTTTTGAAATGGGAATTTTCCTTTCAATTTAACTCCGAACCTCCTGAATTTCAACTCTGACCATACACACAAGTCACAGTACCCGGAGTGAAGTTGTTCATGAATCCCAACTGCTGAACGACGCGATGGATCTCAAAATGACCGATCGGGTCGTTACATTAAGCAGTCATCATCTAAAAACTATACACCGTCGAGTCTCGTATGTTTTTCCTTTTCAGGAAAAGGACCACAGGGACGGAATAGTCATGTGCTCGAGATTTCATTCTTCAAATATCAAACACTTGGGGAACTATACAGTATGGAAGGCTAAGACGAAGCAAAGAAGATTATCAGAAAGTCAAAGCTTGAGCCTAAAGATCCATTGTGATGACCCAAAAGGTCATCCTGTGTAAATTTAGCTAAAAATGTGTTTTGAGGCCGCGAGAGTCTCCGTTAATTTCACCTCGATGTGCGTGCACAGCCTGGGCGCGTAGCCGGGAAGCCTTTATGTGGAAATTTGATGAAAAGTTGAATTTATGATAATTAATTGAATAAAGTTGACTTTGGTCAACATTCTTGGTAAATAGACCCGGATGCGTGATTTGAAAGTCACGGAGGGTCTGTAGGAAAATATGGGACTGGGACGTATTCCCGGAATCAAATTTCGAGGTCCCATGTCCGAGAAATAAACTTTTAAAGAAAATTGTTTTCTGAAAATAATAAAGGGTTATGAAAATGAACCTCGATGTGAAACCTGTGTTGTCGGGCCCTTATTATGGTAATGGAGCACGGAACAGGTTCAATATGTGTTATTTGAGTTATCTGTGAAATTTGGTAAGGAACCGACTTGATTTGACGTGTTTCGGATCAAAAATAGGAAATTGAGGGTTAATGAAGTTATAAGGATTTCCTTAAATTTGAGATTTGGTTTGGAACGTGATTTTTATAATATCGAGGTCTGAATGTGATTCCAAGACTGGGAATTGTCTTGTTATGTCAATTGTGACTTGTCTGCAAAATTTGATGTCATTCCGAGTTGTATAGGTCGGTCCGACGCATTGTTATAGAATCAAGAACTTGAAGTTTCATAAGTTATGATTTTAGGGGTTTTGGGATGTGATTTTGAGATTTAGCGTTGTTTTGGGTGTTCCGAAGGCTCGAGCGAGTCCATATTATGATTTAGGACTTGTTGGTATATTTGGACGGGGGCTCGGGTGGGCCTAGGTGCCTTCCGGACACCCAACGGGGCTAAAAACCAGCTAGAACAACTGCTGGTGCAGCTGTTGCTGGTGTGACCGCAGGTGCGGTTGCCCAGCCGCAGGTGCGGTCCCAGCCTCGCAGGTGCAGAGGTTCTGCAGGTGCGGTTCTTTTTCCGCAGGAGCGCAGCCGCATGTGCGGTCTCCAGCTCCGCAGGTGCGACCCCAGCCTGCCGTGACCATTTTCTGCAGGTGGGAGCTTTTTCTCGTCGGTGCGGTCCCAAGGCCACAGGTGCGGAACCCCTGTAGGCCAGATTGTTTTAAATGCCAAAAACTCGGGATTTCTTCATTCCCTTCATACCAAAAACCCCATTAGAGATTGTGAGCTTGGGAAGGACACACCACAACCTAGCTAATGTAAAGGTAAGTTAATTCCTTCCTAATACTAGTTTCATGCATGAATTATTAATAGGGTTTACTACTAAATTAATGGAAAATCAAGAATTGGGTAGTAAATTTAGGGTTCTTGAGAAATTGGCGTATTGTCCGTTTAATGCTATGAATTCAAGTAGAAACTTCATATTAATGATCCTTTGGCTATGGGTGAGTGATTCCTCCGAGAATTTTCAGGATTCGAGCATGCAGGCCCGGGGTCGAATTGTGGTATTTTTGGAAGAATGATAGGGAATGTATAATTAGGCTTTGGAATTGGTTTATTGAGTAATTATTGATGTTAATAAATCAATTATGTCTAGATCTTATCGACTCGGAGTTGGATTCGAGAGGAAAGGTTGTGATTGAAGCTTGACTTGCATTTTGGAGCCGAGGTAAGTGTTTGGCCTAACTTTAGCTTGAGGGATTAGGCATAGAGTCTTATTTGCTATGTGCATTCATGTCCAATGTATAGGCGAGGTGACGAGTTCCTATATGTTGTGGTCAAGCATGCCCGTGAGTCAATTGTGATGAATCATACCGTGTTCTTAATATTCTCTGTACTATAAGTAAGTGGTGATTTAGAAGTGATACATTGATGTTGTTTCACGACGTGGGGAGTTATTGAGTTATTTGTTTTAGTTGAGGTTTTACTGTTGAAATTATATCTCTGAGCAAGTTTGGTTATAGCTGAGTCCCTTGCCGGGACGATAGAATTTTATTGAGTATTTCTGCACACTTAAGATTTCTTATTGTTAGTTTGCACATTATATCGCTTATTGTTTATTGTTTATTGTTTATCGCACGAGGGGACGTGCCGTGCTGATTGTTTATTATTTATCACACGAGGGGACATGCCGTGATGATTGTTTATTGTTTGATGCACGAGGGGACATGTCGTGCCTTGTGTTGTTCATTATCTGTTCTGAGGCGTTAAATTCCTGCTTTACTGTTACATTTCAGTTGTTACCCTGTCCTACTATGCTAGTATTTGTTGCCCCTCTTATCCCCAGTATGACTCTCCCCGAATCTATTTATACTTGTTTATTTCCGTCAATATTTTCCTGTTATTATATAGAATTGCACAGGTACATATATTGTTGTCAGTCCTAGCCTCGTCACTACTTCGCCGAGGTTAGGCTCGGAACTTACTCAGTACATGGGGTCGGTTGTTTAAACTCCAAAATCTATAGAATTTTCTCAAAACTACATAACTTCAAATTTTCCATTTTTAGTCCGAATTGCCTCAAACGGAGTCCGTTTCTTACCAAATTTCACAGGTATCACAAAATAAACATATTGAACCTGTTCTGGGCTCAGGAACCATAATACGGGCCCGATAACACAGGTTTCTCATCAAAGTTCATTTCAAAAGCCTTTATATTTTTCAGAAAACAATTTTCTTTAAAAGTTCATTTCTCGGACTTGGGACCTCGAAATTCGATTCCGGGCATACACCCAAGTCCCATATTTTGCTACGGACCCTCCGGGGCCGTCGAATCACGGGTCCGGGTCCGTTTACCAAAAATGTTGACCAAAGTCAACCTTATTTAATTAATTACCATAAATTCAACATTTATTCAATTTTTCACATAAAGGCTTCACGGCTACGCGCCCGGGCTGCGCACGTACATCGAGGTGAGATAAATGGAGGCTTTCATAGCCTCGGAACACAGATTAAGTTAAAATTACACCTGCACTTCTTTATGTTGTGCAGACTACGCAGCCGGACCCGGAGATCACTGACGATCAAAGCATCTCATTCAGTCACACAGGAGACTCGAGGTAGACCCGCAGACGTTCGTGGGCCTTGACGTCACCTTCTACATTCCACTCTCAGCTCTGTCTTACTTTGTATTTCAAAGACAGTCTTATGTATTTATTTCAGACCATTTGTTTGTAGTAATCTCTTAGATAGTCCGTGAGTATGTGACGCCAGTTCTGGGATTTGTTTATGGGTTTTATTTCGAAAAGTGCTATATTGTATTTTTGGTTATTTTGTTAAATTTTTATATGGTTGGCCATCGAAGCCTTAGTTATCTTGTTTGTATTTGTTGTTAATAAGTTTTATTTAGTTCAAACGTTGGCTTGTCTAGCGGGTTCAACGTTAGACGCAGTCATGACCCAAAGGTGGGATTTTTGGGTCGTGACATGAACTCACCTAAAACTTTACCTATTAAAATATTTCTTATTTGAGTGACTGCACAGAAAATTCTAATTTAGGACATCAAAATTAATTACACAATTAAACAATTCGTTTAATTTTTTTTTTACCTATTCTATCTACACAGAAGTTAGGAATATGCATTTGATAAAGCATTTCAAAGCTCCATTCAATATTTTAAATAAATATTTTCTCTAAACGACTCTATTTCTTTAGCAATCCCATAGCTTGAGTGGTGAGAGTTTGAATTGCAAGTCCAAGTCCCGTGCCATTGGTGTTCTTTATATGTACGGACTCGGGGAAAGATGAAGAACACTTTTCTGTAAAGATTTCTGAGTTCTAGGACGCGGGCCCGGGGTCGGGTTTTGCCCGGTTTCGGATTTTTGAGTAAAATTGATATCTTTCGATTGGAAATTGTTCCTTAAGCCCATATTGATGATAAAAATCTGAACTTGGTAGATTTGGAGCCTTCGGAGGTTGATTCGAGAGGCAAGCGCATTGCGGAATAGTTTTCGGGCTAGTTTTGAGGTAAGTAATGTCTTTAAATCCTGTCCTGAGGGTATGAAACCCCGGACTATGCACCCTTTCACGGGTTTTGAAAGAAAAAGGTGGAAACTTTGGAACATGTTTCCTATTTAGGCGACTATTGAGTTGCGAAACCGATTTTTAAGCCTTTGCTTAAATAGTATTTATACATTATGATATGTTTTGGGCTGTAAGCCATGTTTGGGGCCTAGTGCCGACTTGTTTACCCCTTGGGGGATGTTTTTACTATTTTCCTCACTGCTATGTTATGATTTTTCACTCAGTCTTTTCTGTGAAATTGTTTTGACACTCAGAGTATTTTGATACTACTTCTTGAAAATGAAATACTGTTTTTGGGTCGAGAACCCGGTATATTTACGGCCTGAAGGGCAAATTGAGAGTGTCTGACTGAGTGAGGCTGCTGGCCTATATTGTGAGATGCTACACCTGCACTTCTTTATGTTGTGCAGACCACGCAGCCGGACCCGGTGGGCACTGACGCAGGGAGCATTCCACTAGTTCATTCAAGAGACCTCGAGGTAGACCCGCAGACGTTCGTGGGCCTTGGCGTCACCTTCTACCCTTCTCTTTCAGTTCTGTCTTTTTTATAGTTTCAAAGACAGTCATATGTACTTATTTTCATACCATTGTATTCAGTAATCTCAAAAAGAGTTTGTGAGTATGTGACACCAATTCTGGGATATGTATAGGGGTTTTATTTCGAAGTTGCTATATTATTTTGAATTTAGTTAACCTTCATATTGTTGACCATCGATGCCTTAGTTATCTTGTTCGTTTTAGTTGTTAATGAGCTTATTTTGTTCAAACGTTGGCTTGTCTAGCGGGTTCAACGTTAGACGCAGTCATGGCCCGAAGATGGGATTTCGGGTCGTGACATCCATCTACCCAACAAATCAAGTTATACGAGCAGAATCAAAAGAGCTGAAGAGTCAAATACAAAGCCTAATCCAAAAAACCTTTGAACATGTTCAGGTTGAAAGGCAAAATATTAGCCACGAGGAAGAAATGTGCATCATTGTACTTATCCAAAAGAAAACTATTGTAACTAAAACAGTTAGGGGTAAAAGATCATCATCATTGTACTCATTCAAAAACTGTTGTAATTGGAAACAGTTACGAAATCATTGTACTCATAGAGAAAATTATTATCAAATAAAACAGTTACAGATGAAAGATCAAAATCCTTGTACTTGTTTAGAAAACTGTTATTAAATAAAACAGTTATGGATATAAGATCCTTTCCCTTGAACTTATTGAAAATTGTTGTCAATAAAAACAGTTACGGGTGAAAACCGCAACTTAAATAAAAACTGTTACGAACGAAAAACAGTTACTCTCTTGTATTAACTCGAAAAATCTGTTACGTATGAAAAACAGTTATGAAATACAAGTGTATATCAAATCTGTTAAGTGAAAACAGTTGCAACATGAGTTTTAGACGATAATCAAACACATGTTAAATGTTGTGGAAGTTCAAACAAAAAACTTTCCTCAGAAACATTCTTAAACATGTGAAAAATTCCTATCACTCACCCGTGCCTACTATGAAAAGGTATGAATAATTTCAGCATCTTTATGCAAAAACTCAGAGGTAAAACAAAAACCTCGAAAATCAAACATGAACTCAGAGGTAAAATAAAAACCTCAAAAATTAAACATGCAAAAGACTTAAGAGTGAAACAAAAACTCGAAGCAAAACATACTTGCATATATTTAAAAAGAGGCTAAGTAGGAACTAAGTATTGACTAGATACTTAGCCGCATATAGTTTTTGTACGTTACGGTGCCCCTAAGTTATCAGTTGGGGACTTTAAAAGATCCAAATTTACCCCCGATGGAGCTGGGGGTAACCACCAATCAAATAAAAAAAAGGGAAGTGAACCAACATCTTGATCTTCTCAAATTCAGCAGCTTCATGAGAAGCCCTCAAAGGTACAGTTGACTCCTCCAGAGATTGGACTTTGTCTAAAGCATTGCGAAGATCCTCCTGAGTCCGGGTGAGTGACTGCACAAGCTCACCTGAGTATTCCTCCTTCTACCCTAGCAAGTCTTTCAAGCTCCTAACTTCTTCTGAGGCACAGGATAATTGCTCAGCAAATGAAGACTCAAGAATGCTATTGTCTTTGTCCGCTTGGTTAGAAAAAGCCTTCTCCACTGCCAACTCTGCAGCCACGACTCTCATCTGCCGCTCCAAGGTACACTTAGTTCCTTAAGGTTGGCCTTTAAGGCCAAGTTTGACTTCAGTCAACGCTTTGCGTAAATGACCTCGGAATCGAGTTTCGACGGTTCCAGTAGCTTTGTATGATGATTTCGAACTTGGGCGTATGTCTGGAATGGGGTTTGGATGACCTGGGAGCATTGCGGCGCCAAATAGTGAAATATGATTCCTTAAGTTCAAGAATTGAGGTTTGGAACGTGTTTTTGTGTTATCGAGGTCCAAACAGAATTCTAAGACCGGGAATAGTTCCGTTATGTCATTTATGACTTGCTTGCAAAATTTGGTGTCATTCCGAATAGTATAGGTCCGTTCGGCTCATTGTTAATGAATTCTAGAACTTAAAGTTCTTAAGTTTGATTTTAGGGCTTTTGAGGTATGATTTTGAGTATTAGCTTTGTTTTGAGTGTTCTGAAGGCTCGAGCGAGTCCATACTATGATTTGGGACTTGTTGGTATATTTGGACGGGGGCGCGGGTGGGCCCAGGTGCCGCTCGGGCACCAAACGAGGCTAAAAACCAGCAAATATAGCTGATGGTGCACCAGGTCTGGTGTGACCGCATCTGCGGTTGCCCAGTAGCAGGTGCGAGACGGCTCCTGCAGTCCCATCCTCGCAGATGCGGCCCCAGGTGAAATTTCCCATTTTCGCAGGTGCGGATCAAAATCCGCAGGAGCGGAGCCGCAGGTGCGGGCTCCTCTCCGCAGGTGCGAGTTCTTCCTCGCACATGCGAGACCGCAGGTGCAAAAACCCTTTAGGCAGTGAGGTCTTTTAAAATACGGGAAAGAACCATTTTTACACCAATTCTTCCTCCATTGACGATCTTGAGAGCTTGGAAAAGAGCCATACGACCTAGCTACTGAAAGGTAAGTGATTTCCACCTTAATGTTGGTTTAATACGTGAATTCCTAGGTAAATTAACACCCTAAATTAGAATAAATCAAGGGTTAGGGTAGAAACCTAGGGCTTTATGAAATTTAGGGAAATACCCACTAACTAGCTATGAAATCATATAAAAATCATATATTAATGATCCTTAGGTTATGGGTAAGTGTTTCCTTCGAGAATTTCTGGAATCCGAGCATGTGGGCCCGGGGTGTATTTTGGGATTCTTCAAAGTAGGTTGAAATTACTACTTAATTAGGGAAATTTCATACTTTTGAGCATGGGTTAATTCATGTATACCATATTTGACTAGTTTCGAGTCCTTGGGAGACGAGTTTGAAGTTTTGGGCGCGTTCTTGACCCGGAAAGTAGGCTCAGCACGAGGTGAGTCTCCTTTCTAACCTCGTAAGAGGGAATGGTCCCCATAGGTGATTATAAATAATTGCATGTCCATATTTGCGGGGGCTACGCACGCACGAAGTGACGAGAGTCCGTGCGTAGCTACTATTATGTTATGTTGGGTAGTTTTAGGACTCACAAGCTTGCTTTTATGTTCCTTATATGTGACCCTGAATGTATTTTGAGTTTCTTAGTATCCTTGAATTGGTATGATGATAATTAGGAAGTTACACTCAAAATTTACATTGCTTGAATTCTTGTCTTCAAGTATAATCTTTGTTAAATCCGTGAACTCTTGATAATTCTGTGTATTTATACGGGCACCCGCGTCGCATGTATGATTCGTGAGCGGGATAGCCCTATCATTATGTCAACCGCGTCGCATGTTCGATTCGCGAGTGGGGTAATAGATTCATCTATGGTTCGAGCCGTTCGACCCTCGGCAATGCACATTCATTTTCGCGACGCTTCGGCCGTACGCTTTCGGCATACTATGTGCTATATATTTGACTAGGAGTTTTGCGATACTTGTATGAATTGATTCATGTGAAAAGGAGATTTAGTACATTATATGCTAGTGAAATTTGACATGCAAAGGTAATTACAAATTTTTACTTGATATTTCCTGTCTTTGTGACTACTACGACTGTTATTCCTGGCTAACCTTCATTTAATTATATTATTTAATTTTGACCCTAGTAAGTATCACGTCGACCTCTCGTCACTACTTATTCGAGATTAGACGGGATATTCATTGGGTACATATTTGTTTATGTACGCATTCTACGCTTCTGTACTTAATTGTACAGGTTCTGAGACAGATGCATCTGGGTATTCGTCCGGAGTTCGTCCCTGACCTATAGTTGGTGTGGACTTCTCGGTGAGCTGCTTTCCTTGACGCTTTTATCTGGAAGCACCTTGGAGTTCCTCTTATCTTTTTCTATGCCTGTTTATATTTCATCAGACAGTAGAGCAGACTTGTATTTTCTTTTGGATACTCATTTCTATTAGATGCTCGTAGACTTGTGACGCCAGTTTCTGACGCACCCACGTAGTGGACATTATATTCTTTGGGGTTGTAATTATTGATGGTGACTAATATAGTTATTTCTTTCTTTATGGTTTAAGTCACTTGTTTATTTCATAATTAAGTTCTAAAATTTCACAATTTTTAGTAAATTGTTTGATAAAGTAAAAAGGGATCACTAGCAAATTAAGTTTGGCTTTCCTGACATCGGAGTTGGGCGCCATCGCGACCTAAATAAGGATTTGGGTCGTGATAACCTCGTTCTAAAATTAGGATATGAGATTAATAGAAAAGAAGTCATGCCAGCGTGCACTTCCCAGAAGATTTAGAAGACTCAGAGAGAAGAAGGGTCTCGTGACAGTTTATATACAGTTCACACAATATCAAAGCGGTAAAAAACATTTAGCACATTAGGCTCAAACAAGTAAAATCAGAAAATCATGAAAGCGCTAGAATACTGAACCCTGAACCAAAAGTTTTGGGTTCTTATCCCCAGCAGAGTCGCCAGAGCTGTCACACCTCCTTTTTCTCGAAAGGGGATAGGGAGTTTTTCCAATTGAAGTGACATTATCGAAATGGGATTATTTATTTAATTTCAGAGTCGCCACCCGGAGTTTTTACGGTGTTCCAAGACACCATTTCTTTATTTTAAAATCCCAAATTGAGGAAATTTTGACTCTATTAAAAAGTTTGCGAACCATAAGACCGGGTAAAGAATTCTGTTAACCCGGGAGAAGGTGTTAGGCACTCCCGAGTTTTTTGGTTTTAGCACAGTCGCTCAACTATTAATAATTTTCCTAATTATCTGATTAATTACGTGTTTTAAACATATTGTGCATTTTTTAAACCTTTTGAACCGCTTTTAATATTTATGGAAATATTTTGAAACAAATCACCTTGTCGTACACTTGTCGTTTTGGTACACGTTGCAAATCGCGCCACATGAAATGCACCCGCGATTTACGACACGTTTATTTAATAATTAAACGAAGTTATGGTCAGGTCGCATGAAATGCACACCCGAATGGGATTTATGTATCGCGGCCATGCCACGGGAACCATACCCATGGCCACGATAATTTTTTGAGTTCACACCAACACGTTATAGAAAATTCAATTAACTAACAACAGTGTCCTAATTGAGAGCATATAGCGAGTAATTCACATAAACATCTCATTTTGAGTTGATTCATGTCACGACCCGAATTTTTCACCGTCGGGACTGTGATGACGCCTAACGTTGAACCTGCTAGGCAAGCGAACGTGAGTATTTAATTTACCTTACTCTTTTATTATTAGCAGATAACGGTGAAATACAAAACCAAAAGAAATGAAAATACAAAATGACGCAAAGTCTAATAACTTGACCTATTACCATCTCGAAATTTATAATACTAAACCCAGATTTTTTTTTTGGTGTCACAACTTCACGGACTATCTACGAATACTACAAATAAGGGGTTTGAACAAAAGTAAATACATCTATTTCTGGAATAACTAGAACAAAATACAAATGAAGTAGAAGGGTACGCCAAGGCTTGCGGTCGCCTGTAGGACTACCTCGGTGTCTCCACGTGGATTGAAGGCAGCCTCCTCGCTCTAAGGTCCGTAGGGTCCTGTACTGGGATCTGCCCAACTAAAATGTGCAGAGTGTAGCATTAGTACAACCGACCACATGTACTGAGTAAGTGTCGAGCCTAACCTTGGCGAAGTAGTGACGAGGCTAGGACCGACAACAATATGTGTACCTGTGCAATTCTATATAATAACAGGAAAATATCAACGAAAATAAGCAAGTAAAAACAGATACGGGGAAAACATGCTGGGGGTAAAAGGGGCAACAAAATGCAAGCGCGGTAGAACAGGGTAATAACTGAAATGTAAAAAGGTAAAAGCAGGAATTTAAAGTCTCAGCACAGATAATGAACAGCAAAAGGCACGACATGCTCCCTCGTGCATAATCTCGCAATCACTCGGCACAGAATGTCCCCTCGTGCATATATAGTAACATTCGGCACAGAATGTGCCCTCGTGCAATAAATAATCAATGATCAACACTGCATGTCCCCTCGTGTGAGAAATAATAAACAATCAGCACGTAATGTCCCCTCGTGCGATAAATAATTAACGATCAACACGGCATGTCCCCTCGTGTGATAAATAATAAACAATTAGCACAACATGTCCCCTCGTGCGATAAATAATAAACGATCAACACGGTGTCCCCTCTTGTGATAAATAATAAACAATCAGCAATATAATGTGCAACTACCAATAAGGAATCACAAGTGTATAGAAATACTCAACAAAATTCTATCGTCCCGGCAAGTGATTCAGCTATAACCAATCTCCCTCAGAATTACAATTTCAACAGTAAAATCTTCAACTGAACAATTAATCAATAATTTCCAACGTCATGAAACAACGTCAATGTATCACTCCTAAATCACCAATTATTCATAGTACGGAGAATATGAAGAACACGATACACTTCATCACAATTGACTCACGGGCATGCTTGACCGCAACATATAGACACTCGTCACCCCGCCTATACGTTGGACATGAATTACACATAGCAAATAAGACTCTATACTTAATCCCTCAAGCTAAGGTTAGGTCAAACACTTACCTCGGCTCCAAAATGCAAGTCAAGCCTCAATCATAGCCTTTCCTCTCGAATCCAACTCTGAATCGATAATATCTAGACACAATTGAGTTATTAACATCAATAGTTACTCAATAAACCAATTCCAAAGCCTAATTATACATTTTCTATTATTCTTCCAAAAATACTAAAATTCGACCCGGACCTGCATGCTCGAATCCCGAAAATTCTCGGTGGAATCACTCACCCATAGCCTAAGGATCATTAATATGAAGTTTCTACTTGAATTCATAGCATTAAACGGACAATGCGCCAATTTGTTAAGAGCCCTAAATTTTCTACCCAATTCTTGATTTTTCCATTAATTTAGTAGGTAATCCCACTAATTATTCATGCATGAAACTAGTATTAGGAAGGAATTAACTTACCTTAACAGTAGATAGGTCGTGGTGTGCTCCTCTCAAGTTCACAAGTCTCTAATGGGGTTTTTGGTATGAAGGAAATGAAGAAATCCCGAGTTTTGACATTTAAATACAGGCTGCCTACAGGGGTTTCCGCACCTGCGACCCTGGGACCGCACCTGCGAGGAAAAGGCCGCACCGGCGGAAAATGGTCGGGGGAGCTGGGTTCGCACCTGCGGAGTTGGGGGTCGCACCTGCGGTCTCGCTCCTGCGGAAAAATAGTCCGCACCTAGGGAAGATGCGCACCTGCGAGGCTGGGATCGCAAGGAGCAGTCCCGCACCTGCGGCTGGGCAACCGCACCTGCGGTCACACCAGCTACAGCTGCACCAACAGTGTTTTAGCTGGTTTTTAGCCCCGTTAGGGGTCCGGGAGGCACCTGGGCCCACCCGAGCCCCCGTCCAAAAATATCGACAAGTCCCAAATCATAAAACGGACTTAATCGAGCCCACGGAACACTCAAAACAACGCTAAAACTCAAAATCACACCCCAAAACCCCTAAAACCATAACTTAAGAAACTTCAAGTTCTTGATTTCTATAAACATGCGCCGAACTGACCTATACGACTCGAAATGACATCAAATTTTGTGGACAAGTCATGAATGACATAACGGAACCATTCCCGGTCTCGAAATCATATTCGGACCTCGATAACATGAAATCACGTTCCAAACCAAATTTCAAATTTTATGAAAATCCTCAAAACTTCATTAACTCTCAATTTCTCATTTTTGATCTGAAACATGTCAAACCAAGCCCATTCCTTACCAAATTTCACAGATAACTCAAATAACACATATTGAATATGTTCCGGGCTCCGGAACTATAACACGGGCCCGGTAACACAAGTTTCACATCGAGGTTCATTTTCATAGCCTTTATTATTTTTCAGAAAACAATTTTCTTTCAAAATTCATTTCTCGGACTTGGGTCCTCGAAATTCGATTCGGGGCATACGCCCAAGTCCCATATTTTGCTACGGACCCTCTGGGACCGTCAGATCACGGGTCCGGGTCCGTTTACTAAAAATTATGACCAAAGTCAACTTTATTTAATTAATTCTCATAAATTCAACTCTTTATCAAGTTTCCACATAAAGGCTTCCCGGCTACGCGCCTGGGCTGCGCACGCACATCGAGGTGAGATTAACAGAGGCTTTCAGGGCCTCAAAACACAATCATAATTAAATTTACATAAGATGACCTTTTGGGTCATCACAACATCGGGGCTGGGCCCCACCAATCTAAACATCTCTGGGACGACCTACTTGTTGGCCCAAGAAAGGAAATAGTTTTGAAGATTGACAATGGAACTCCGAGATAAACCAGGTCCATCACATGTGACATAGAAGAGAAGATTCAAAGGCACGTGAGATGCACATGCAGGAGATAAACGTAATCTGGTGAAATTGAGATAGCTTCTGATCGAAAAGATTTCAAAAACGAAAATGGAGAAGGACTCCTTATTCAATAAGAACAGAATGTAAGATAAGGAAGGATTTAGGAGTTGAGTTTGACTAGAACTTTTTCACCAAGGAAGTAGTATTAGGATTCTAGTTAATTCCTTATCTACTAAATCCTATATATATATTGCAGAATGTTCTTATTGTAAAGAGATGCACACAAGCAGAAATTTATCAAGAATTGAGAGCAAAATTCGTGAAGAAATTTTGCAAGCAGTTCGAGCCAAAATTAGAGAGTGCGAATCTGGAGCTACTTGAACCAGCTAGAAGAACCAGCTCCATCTGTTGTCTTTTAGTCTAGTTTATTTGTAGTAGGTGATTACAAATTGTACCTTTCATCTTTATCTAGAAGCAATTGTAATAGGTACTGAGTGTTCAAGTTATTATAGTTAACTTGAAGTTTGTCGCAAATAGCTAGATGCTAGTTTTCCACAAAGGGTTAGAGTTAATCCTTAGGTTTACAAAAGAGTTTATTTTGTAAATGTTGTTTGGCTCATTGATTTAGTGAAGAGTTTGGAGAAAATCCTACTGGGAAGTAGGTCGTGGTTTTTCACCTTTTGAGCTAGGTGTTTTCCACGTAAAATTATTGTGATATTTAAATTCTGCATTTATTATTCTGTAAACTATAGGAGTTGGAACACATAGAAGAACCTGGTCCTTCAATAACTATAGCACTCAAAAATTGGACACCATACAAATCACCCCCCCCCCCCCACTTGTGTGGTATTGATGTATAAAATATCAATTGGTATCAGAGCGGGTTATCCTTGAAGAGGCTAACACCCTAGGAAAAGATCAAGATGAGTGAACCACCTGGTATTTAGGAAGGACAATCAAGTGTTAGGCCTCCACTCTTCAATGTCCAGTACTACTCCTGGTGGAAGAATAGGATGAAGGATCACTTAATTGGAGAAGACTATGAACTATGGGACATAGTCACCGACGATCCTTTAGCCACCATAAAGAAGACTACTGAAGGAGTAGATGTGCCAAAGACTAGAGTTGACTGCACTGCTGAGGATTTTAGAAAGTGGGAGAAAAATGCTAAGGCCAAGAAGTGCTTGTGTATGGACTCGGTCCAGACGAGTATAGTAGAATTCAAAGTTGTACCACTGCCAAAGAAATTTGAGACACCTTGCAAGTGGCTCATGAAGGAACACCACAAGTGAAAAGGTCAAGAGGAACTCTACTATATTCTCAATACAAGAATTTCACCATGAAGGAAGGAGAGACCATCCAAGAGATGTATACAAGGTTCCCTACACTGACCAATGAACTTAAGTCTGTTGGAAGGGTCATTCTTGAAGAAGACAAGGTTGAGAAAATTCTGACAATGGTCTTGCCAGTCTCTTGGGAAAGCAAAGTTACAGCCATTCAGGAATCTAAGAACATTGCAACTCTTAAGCTGGATGAGCTGATTGGAAATCTCACTGCCTATGAACTTAGAAGGCAGACTATGAAGATGGATGGTCCCAAGAAGGAAAGGATTTTGGCATTCAGAATCACTGAAGAAGATGATCTGGAGGAGGATGAAATGACCATGATCACAAATCACTTCAAGAAGTACCTAATGAGAGCAAAGGGTCCTTCAAGAAGTGGAAGCTACAACAAACCAAGGGTTCCTGAAATACAAACCAATGAGGGGTGTTACAAGTGTGGCAAGACTGATCACCACATCAAAAACTGCCCTCAATGGGAAATTGAATGGAAGAAGGAAAGAGCTGAATGAAGGAACAGGAAGAAGGAACAGGTTCAACCCAAGAAGAACAAAGGATAAACAAAGGCTATGGTTGCTGCCTGGGGAGAAAGCTCAGATGAAGATTCAGAGAATGAAGATGGATATGAACAAGCACTTATGTCAACTGGAGAATCTGATGAGGAATTTGAGGTAAGTATAATTCATCTCAAAGACAAGATTAAATTTTTGTCTAAAGAGAGGCTATCTGAGTTACTCCTGGATTTAATTGATGAATATGAGGATCTAAACAATGAAAAGAAACAACTGTCTAAGGAGTGTGTGATTTTGAAAGCTAAGTGCAAAAATCTTGAACTTAGGGATAGTGAAAGTGATAGTAAAAATGATGAGTTAAAGAACTAGATTCATGAACTTGACACCACTGTCCTAGAGCTAAGATCTGAAAATATAAAACTGAAATTAGGAACAGGTAAAAACAAAGTTGATCACACATAACTTACATTAGAAGAAAACCTAGGAAAAATGAAAGACGAGTTGTACAAAAGAGATGAGCAGATAAGAGTCTTAAGGAGGATCTAAGCAAGGTCAAGCATGAACTAGATAGAACTAGAAAATGGAACAGGTCCTCTGATGCTTTGACATGGCTACAGGAACATCATAGTAGCAATAGAAGAGGACTTGGCTTTGGGAATCCGCTACCTAAGTTGGATCCTAAAAGCAAGTACCCCACTCTTCCTGAGAACAAGATTTGTGCTCACTGTGGTAACACTGGTCACTTTAAAAGTGAATGTAATACAAAAGAAAAGGCCAGTCAAAAGAACAAAAGTTTTGTTCGAGGGAAGAATTGTCTACCAAGTTGGGCTAAAAAGAATTTAATTCATCCTTTTGCTTATAGATAGGGACCCAAACTAGTTTGGGTTCCTAAGACTAACCCCTGATTTTCTTTTGTAGGTTCAAGTGAAAGGTAGTAGCCAAATATGGTATATGGATAGTGACTGCTCAGACACATGACTGGCAACAAGGACTAGTACCTTTCACTTGAGGACCTCAAAGGAGGAAATGTCTCCTTTGGAAATGGAATGAAATGTGAAATCATTGGGGATGATAAGGAACAAGATGATGAAGAAATTGGGCTGGTCAGAAACTCAGTCCAAACTGGAGCAACACTGGAGGAAGGAATAGGTGATGGAACAAGTTCATCCATCCCGCACAACATGACAGGGGGAACTGAACAAACTAATTCCCAAACCTCACAGGAACATGTGCCTGATCCTGTTGCACAACAAAAAGGCATTGAAGGAACTTGAAAGAGTAACAAGTTGGTTGTGAAACCATGCAGATATCTTTACAAAAGCATTGAGTAGAGAGCATTTTGAAAGGAACAAGTTACTATTAGGGATGATTAAGAACACCTGATTGAACCAGCTCAGAATGTAAATACATGGTGAAAAAAATGAAAACAAAAAAAAATTTGCTAGAAAAGTCTGAAACTTGTATAAATAATCAAATTAACAACTGATCAGTCTCATACTGTAAAAAGTATAGTCTTAGGCCATGTTTTTATATGACTCACTAATCACTAATGAAATTTTTTCTATCTTTGCAAATTGAGGCTTGATCAAGAGGATTCTGAAATGATGAACCTGGTTCATCGTGCTAGTTCATCTGAAAGGCGAGGTATGTGTTCTACACTTTTCACACTTTGAAATACTAATAATTAAATCATGAGCAAAAATCTACCCAAACTCAAAATCTTTTCAAAACTTATCCAGTTGACTTTGAACCAGTTCCGTTTCAACAAGAATCCTCACCAAATTAAAATACCTAGATCTAGGGAAGCCTTAACCGTCAATTCAAAACTGAAAGTTCATTCAAGCCATCCCCACCCTCACAAAACAATTCCCGAATTTTCGATGACTCAGGTAACATCTGTCCCAAACCTTTCTTCTAAGGTCATCACTGATATTGCTGAAAAACTTAGAAAACAGGTTCATACTGGTTGGATCTGTGAAGGATGTGAAACTGCATGAGACGAGAAGAAGAGGTGGTAAAAACAAGATTGAAAAAGAAAAAGAGAGAGAGGGAGTAAGGAGTGAAGAGAGGGGAATAGGGCAATAATTTGTAAGAATGGCTATCTTTGGTGCTGAGCCAGAAAAGGAGGAAGAAAGTAGCAAGACCGCAGGGGGAAGTGAATCAGGAGAAGCCGCTGAAGGGTTAGTAAATCTGGGAAAGCACACAAATGAACCTGGTTTATCTACTGAGGAAATCCTGGAGGATCTGCTAAAAACGTTAGGCGATAATTACAATCCAAAGAAGAAAAGAACTCCTAAAGCTCAAACGTCTGGAACATCAAGAGAAAGTAAGAAAAGAAAAGTTGCTCCTTCTGAGACTTATAATATTTCTCTTCCAAGAGGAAGAACTACATGGAGCAAGTTAAAGCAAAGTGAGTACGAGTTGAAGAGAGCTTTAGAGGAGAGTCAGAAGAAAAGAGTGGAAAAACGGGAGAGAAAATGTTGTTGAGCCTATTGAGGTTGTTGAAGTGGATGAGATGGACCTGGTCCATCAAAGTTTAAAAAATGGCAAAGGTAGAGGTTCAGACCCCTAAGCTCAAGAAAGCAACGTCTTCATCTGTTTCTAAGTCTGTTGAACCATCTATCTTGGCTAAATGAACTAGGTCTGCAGTTTTTCCAATCCTTAATTTCCTAGCCTGCCTAGAACGTTCAGTGACCCAAATTAAGAATTTTTTGTTTGTTCCTCATGTTTTAACTGTTTTTATTTTATTTTGTGGATTGTGGCAGAATCGTATTTGCTCTATCAATGAAATCTTATGACTTTTTTCTCTGATTCAGTATCTCTATTTTTTGATAGTTTGAATTCTTAGTTGATTATTGATGATTAATCCATGATTGCATATGCAGTTGCCCAAATGGCCATGAGTAGGTGTTAAAAATGTGGGATTCACACAATTATTTTTGCAACTTTTCGATGATGCCAAAAGGGGGAAGATAGGTTGTGCTCTGAACATGTGATGCCGGACCCAGGCCAGCCGGATTGGTGATGCCGGACCCAGGCCAGCAGCAGCTCACCCAGTCAATCCAGTGCTCACTACAGAGGAGGATCCCTCAGAGCCTCAGACTTCCGATCCACCTCCACCCACACCTTCTGCTACTCCATCCCAAGCATCTGCCGAAGTTGGTGCTTCCTCCACCATTCCACGGCCTATTCTCTCTCAGCTGGGTCGTCTAGCTCAGCACGCCAATGCCAAAATCGACAAGCTTCTGAGCGAGCTCCCATCCCTTATTCGGCAGGCACTCACCCCTATTCAGTCGTCAGTGACTGTGCTAGGGGGTCGCCTCCATGAGTTGGAGGCGCGTGTTGAGAAAGTTGAGAGGGGTGAAATTCGACACCTACCAGAGGTGCGGGCTGATGTGTCCACTCTGCAGTCTCAGCTCAAGAAGCTGCAGAGCCTGGAGTTTGATTTTTCCTCCCTCCTACCCAAGGATGGTGACCAGGGGGCGATGTGTCTGAGTCGGGGCTTGGATTGGATTTCTCCACATTGATGACCACCCCGGTAGCTACTACTGTTACTCCTCCCTCTACAGGTGCTCGTTCCGACGATGTTTCTGACTCTGGGGAGGAGTCATCTGAACAATCGTCCTGGTCCGATGAGGACGAGCAGGAGCAGGACCCTCAGGGGAAGGGCAAAGGAGTCGCTGCGAGTCCGGTGGCTAGAGCCGCCGAGCCATCAGAAGAGGCACTGCTGCAGCTTGCCATCCAGCGCTCTTTGGAGGATACCGGCACGTCGGCAGCAGCACCATCATCAGCAGCACAGTCATTGGCAGCCGAGGGACACAGTTCACACACAGCCATCCCTCTGGATACTGAGCCCATTGCTCCTCCTACTACGGCAGACGCTGACACCACTCCTGTTGAGCAGTCCTCTGCTCCTGTCCCTGTGGTGGTTGAGGATCCCTC
>ML292169.1:6767-29224 GCA_005239495.1 Nicotiana undulata
GGGGGGGGGGGGGAGGTGAGAAGTTTCTAGAGAGAACCAGAGAGAACCAGAGAGAAGGTGAGAGAGAATGAAACGGGGGAAAAATGAGAAGGAGGGGGGGGGGCAGTCGTTTAGGATTAATTATTGTTGAGATTAATCTGTGCCGTTGATTTGAATTAATCAACGGCTCATATTAGAGGGGGTATTGGGTCGGGTAGGCTAGGCTTTGGGCCTGGGTTATTTGGGTTAATTAATTGGGTTATGGGTTAGATTAATTGGGCTAGTATTTAAATGTAAAGGGGCTAATTGTAAAATACCCAATTAAATAGATAAATAATTAATTAAAATTGGCTAATAATTATATAAAATAAAATTAATGCTAAATAGACTAAATTAAAATGATTAATCAGTATTAAAAATACAAACGACTAAATATTGAGTAAAAAATAACATAAAATATGTAATCAGACTATAATTGCAAAGTTATTGCAATTATAGCCAAATAATACAAATTTGGCTAATTTGTGAAATAATTAAATCTTAATAGGACCAAAAATGATATATTAAACCAAAAAATGTTTTGAAATCATTCGTAATGCCATTTATGATTAATTATTGGAGATAAAATGCTGGATAAATTAGAATAATTAATAACAATGTGGGAAAATTATAGAAAAATGCCAATTATTATAAAAACTGATTTTGAAGGCATATATGCAAGTTTAAAAAATGATTTGAGAAAGAATTGGGTATCAACAACTGTCCTTCTTTACCCGAGAAGGATGAAAGAGTTGTCGGGTAAAGATAGGATGGCCAATTTTGACCGAGCGAAATGGTTTGAAGAGATTTAGGCCGCACCCTGGTTTCTGAGTTGCCTACATATCCTTGGTTTTACAGGAATCAGGCCGTATGTAGTTCAGGAGCCATCGGCGAAGTATACCAATGGAGTTTTTACAAGACGAACGCAACATACAGGGTTGGATGAATAAGCGGCTTACGAGGTAGTTTGGAGAACTGGAGCGGGACCGCTCCTGCTAGGATGGACGTTGCTCGCCGGATTACCTGCAAATAAACAATACAAGCATATATTGTGTGTAATTTAAATATGATGCAAGTTCCCGTCGGACCATGAATGCTCTCATCGGATAGTTAGGGATGGCGTCCATAGACCATGATGTCCTGAGCCATGGATTGCTTGATGCAGGATTCGCAGGCCATGAAATGATGTTCTCGGGCCATGAGGATGGTGCCTCCGAACCATGACGCCTTTGAGTAATGATATGCAAAAATTAAAAGAGGTCATCGGGGCATGGCATGGTGCTCTCGGGCCATGAAAATGGTGCCTTCGAACGATGATGCCTTTGGATAAGTTGGCGATATTTCAGCCCACGAAAAATGCAGTAGTATGATGCTGACAAGACAGAGCTTAGTCTTGCGAATTTAAGGGCAGAGCTTAGCCCGAAAGGAAAGTGAGGTAAACAATGCTTGAGACAACGCTTAGTCTCGAAAAGTAAATTGGAGGCAGAGCTTAGCCTCGGAGGGCAGGAAAGTAGCCTTATGCAAAGGGAGGTAGAGATTAACCTCAGAAGGAATAATGGTAGCCTTATGCAGATTGATGGAATAATGGTAGCCTTATGCAAGAATGCAGATGGAGACAATGTTTAGTCTCGGAAGGCAGAATGGTAGCCTTATGCAAGAATGCAGATGGAGACAATGCTTAGTCTCGGAAGGCAGAATGGTTGCCTTATGCAAGAATGCGTATGGAGACAATGCTTAGTCTCGGAAGGCAGAATGGTAGCCTTATGCAAGTGTCACGACCCGAAATCCCACCTTTCAGGCCGTGAATGCGTCTAACGTTGAACCCGCTAGACAAGCCAACATATACAACATTATTGTCTTAATAACACACGTAACAGTATTTAAAGCTATTAACTTTCAAACATTTACTGTAATAACTCGAATTCATTTATGTCCAACCTTTTTCGAAAAACATCCCACACTATTAACTCTCAAAACTTTACTGAACATTCCAAATCACTTCAATTGTTTCACAGCAGAAAAATAATAATATTATCTCGGAAACTCAAAATGAAATGATAAGACATCTACAACGAACAATCCCAAAACCGGGGTGTCACAACCTCACGAAACTATCTAACTGAGTACTAAATACAAAGTTTGTAAATGGAGAAGGTTAGTTCGTATCCCCGCTGGCTTTTCTTGACTCGTTCGGCTTGATCTGATGATACCATTCGTATCACTGGGGTAGCGTTTGCTAACCAAATCCGTTCCAAGAATAAGTATGCATGATTTTAGAAAAGTATGTAATAATGTATATTTAAAATAGGTTTTTAGATGAACCGATGACGTGACGTGGTTCAAGACATTGCAGCCTCTCCTGCTATGGAATTTTGAGGGTCCTCAAAATTCTGCCCCAATTTGATGGGTTGATTCTTCTAACTGCTGCTCAAGCGGCGATCGGCTGAACTTGCTTCGGAAATTTTGAGGGTCCTCCTCAAAATTCTACCCTAGTTTCCAATTGCGGGGAAAAATGAAAATTTTATTGAATTGTGGCCGAACCCATAGGTCTGCCTACGTATACCCCTCTTAAACGGGAATCAGGTCAGGCGTAGTTCAATTTACATCATTGATAAAAGCATAAAGTTTACACATAGTAGTGCTTGGCGGCGTCCGAATTGATTGGCTTCGTCTAGACTTCTCCGTCCATTTCTGCAAGTATGAGTGATCCTTCTGTCAGTACTTGGTGAACTATGTACGGGCCTTGCCAGTTGGGAGAGAACTTCCCTTTGGCTTCATCTTGATGTGGGAAGATCTTTTTCAACACCAGCTGCCCCGGTGTGAACTGTCTCGGATTGACTCTTTTGTTGAAGGCTCTGGACATTCTATTCTGATAAAGTTGAACATGACATACTACATTCATCCTTTTCCCATCTATGAGGCACAGTTTCTCATAACGGTTCTTTACCCACTCTGCATCGCTGAGCTCATCTTCTTGTATGATTCTTAAGGAAGGAATTTCAACTTCAGCGGGAATAACGACCTATGTACCATAAACCAGCATATAGGGAGTTTCCCCGGTTGATGTGCAGACTGTGGTGCGGTATCCCAGCAGAGCAAATGATAACTCTCATGCCATTGCTTGTGCCTTTCCATCATCTTCCTCAATATCTTCTTGATGTTCTTATTAGCGACCTCTACAGCTCCATTCATCTGAGGCCGGTAGGCTGTGGAATTCTTGTGTTTGATTCTGAAAGTCTCGCACATAGTTTTCATCAAGTCACTGTTGATATTGGAACCATTGTAGGTGATGATTGACTTTGGAATTCTGAATCGACAAACAATGCGGTCGCGGACGAAGTCTGCCACAACTTTCTTAGTCACTGCTTTGTAGGATGCTCCTTCGACCCATTTAGTGAAATAATCGATGGCTACTAAGATGAACCTGTGTCCGTTGTAGGCGGCAGGCTCGATTGGTCCAATAACGTCCATTCCCCAAGCGGCGAATGGCCACGGTGAGCTTTTGGCATTAAGCTCGTTTGGAGGTACCTTTATCATGTCTGCATGTATCTGACAGCGGTGGAATTTACGGACATACTGGATGCAGTCCGTTTCTATAGTCATCCAAAAGTAACCAGCCTTGAGTATCTTCTTTACTAAAACAAAACCATTCATATGCGGTCCGCAGGTCCCAGCATGAATTTCCTCTAGTAGCTTGGATGCTTCCTTTGCGTCGACACATCTTAATAGTCCCAAATCAGGAGTTCTCCTATACATGATTCCTCCGCTGTGAAAGAAGTTGTTGGACAATCTCCGAAGCGTGCATTTCTGAGTAGGATTTGCAAGCACTGGGTACTCTCCTTTTGCCAAGTATTCCTTGATGTCATGAAACTAAGGCTTTCTGTCTGCTTCTTCTTCGACATGGGCACAGTAAGCTGGTTGGTTATGGATCTTCACTGGAATGGGATCAATGAAATTCTTGTCTGGATGCTGAATCATAGAAGACAGAGTGGACAATGCGCAAACTCATTTTGGATCCTGGGGACATGTCGGAATTCCCTCTTTGTGAACCTCTTTCTCAATTCCTGCACGTGGTGCAGATACAACAGTATCTTGGAATTCTTGGTAGCCCATTCTCCTTGTACCTGATGTACCAACAAATCTGAGTCACCAATCACTAATAGCTCCTGGATGTTCATGTCAATGGCCATGTTGATCCCTAAGATGCAGGCTTCGTATTCCGCCATATTGTTGGTTCAGGGGAATCTGAGCTTAGCAGATACCGGATAATGTTGACCAGTTTACGATATTAGGACAACTCCGATGCCGACTCTCTTGAAATTCACCGCTCCATCGAAGAACATTCTCCAACCGTCATAGGACTCTACAATATCTTCTCCAATGAATGATACCTCTTCATCGGGAAAATACATCTTCAGGGGTTCGTATTCTCCATCCACAGGGTTTTCTGCGAGGTGGTCTGCCAGTGCTTGACCCTTGACTGCTTTCTGGGTCACATAGGTAACATCAAACTCGCTAAGCAGGATTTGCCACTTGGCCAGCTTGCTAGTGGGCATGTGCTTCTGAAAGATGTATTTTAAGGGATCCATCCTCGATATAAGATATGTTGTGTAGGCACAAAAGTAATGCCTCAGCTTCTGAGCTACTCAAGTCAAAGCACAACAGGTGCGTTCCAATAGAGAATATCGAGCCTCGTACGGAGTGAACTTCTTGTTGAGATAATAAATAGCTTGCTCCTTCCTTCCTGTTTCATCGTGCTGCCCCAGGACGCAGCCAAAAGCTCCATTTAACACTGCAAGGTAGAGAAATAAAGGTCTACCTGGTTCAGGTGTTACTAGGACTGGTGGTGTTGACAGATATTCCTTAATTCTGTCGAAGTCCCTTTGGCAATCATCGTTCCACTTGTTTGCGACATCTTTCTTCAGCATCTTGAAGATAGGCTCACATATAACTGCAGATTGTGCTATGAACCGGCTGATGTAGTTAAGTCGTCCAAAGAAACTCATCACATCTTTCTTGTTCCTTTGCGGTGGTAATTCATGAATGGCTTTTGACCTTTGACGGATCCAGCTCTATCCCTCGACGGCTGACAATGAACCCGAGCAGCTTACCGACAGGAACCCCGAATGCACACTTCGCGGGATTCAGCTTCAGATTGTATTTCCGCAACCTATTGAAAAACATCCTCAAATCTGTTATGTGATCAGTGGCTTTCTTGGATTTGATAATAACATCATCCACATATACCTCAATCTCCTTGTGTATCATATCGTGAAATATAGTGGTCATAGCCGTCATATAGGTGGCCCCTGCATTTTTCAGGCCTAATGGTATCATCTTGTAGCTGTATACTCCCCACAGCGTAATGAAAGCCATTTTCTCAGCGTATTACTCATCCATCCAGATCTGATGATAACCAGCGAAGCAATCCATGAATGACTGTAGATCATGCTTGGCGCAATTGTCAATCAGGATGTGTATGTTAGGAAAGGGGAAGTCATCTTTTGGACTGGCCCGGTTGAGATCCCGGTAGTTGAAACAGACTCTAACCTTCCCATCTTTCTTTGGCACTGGCACGATGTTAGCTAACCATGTCGGATACTCGACTACCCTGAGAACCTTGGCGTTGATCTGCTTGGTGACTTCTTCCTTGATTTTCAAACTCATATCAGGCTTGAACTTTCTGAGCTTTTGTTTCACCGGTGGGCACATTGGATTAGTCGGTAATTTGTGAGCAACAATTGATGTACTAAGACCAGTCATGTCATTGTATGACTATACGAATATGTCCTCATATTCTTTCAAGAATTCCGTGTATTCATTCTTCTATGACGGTGACAAGTGAATGCTGATTCGAGTCTCTTTGACATTTTCTGAATCTCCCAGGTTGACAGTTTCGGTATCGTCAAGGTTGGACTTTAGGTCTGTTCTCAAAATTCTCAACTTTTTTGACAATTTCGTCAGGTATATCATCTTCTTCTGAGTCAATGTCCGTTTGTTGCGTTGTCTCGTTGCATGTCACAGTCATTGGTTCATCAAGACAAGTAATAGTAATGATGTATAGATAAAGTAGTGAGAGAAAAACAACAGTAATAAATATTGATTCATAAAACTTAAAAGTGCTTTTGATAAATTGAAAAAATGTTTTGAACATTGAAGATCTTATTGTAGGAATTGAAAATGCGAAAAGAAAATCATTTAGTCAAAAGACAATGAACACTGCTTGTTTTAGCCTGGCTACCCCGAGGCTCGTCGGGCTCTGGCTATTCTGATGGTCCAATTCTTGAGATAAGCTCCTCTGCTCGCTATATGGAAGGGCTTTCCTCCCCCTCCTTCTCGAGAATAACAAAACATTCCATGTCATTGTCCTCCAGGAATAAGTTCCTCAATGCCGCAAGTGCTTCTTCTTCATTTGTCCCATAAATAATGCAGCCTGATGAAAGGTCTGCTCTAGACGCGGTATCGGATGTTCCAGTGGGTAGTAAGGACCACGCCATGGTGGCGACCAGCTCCTGAATTCTTCCCAAGTGTACTCGTATCCTAAACCGAAAGTGGTGCCATGTTTCTTGAGCTTGATGGGCTTGGAGATCCCTTGGAGGTTCTTGCCTAGCCCTTTATCTGGCTCATACCCTCGCCAATTCATCATGCTTGCGATCTTGCTATCCCACCATTTTTCTTTATCAATGGCATTGACCCGTTCAATGTGGTGGTAAGTTTCTCCACCTAGCTTCCTTCTTCCCTCGATTGCCGGAATAGTCTGCGACTGCAAATAGGGTTGGTACCGTCACCATGAATGATCACTTCCTGGTGATTCCATTCGAACTTCACTGCCTGGTGCAACGTTGATGCTACGGCCTCAACAACATGTATCCATGGCCGTCCTAATAGTAGGTTGTAGGAGGCTGGTACATCTATTACTTGAAGGTCAACCTCGAACCACTTTGGTCCCATCTGCAGGCATAGATTAATTACATTGATTGCTCCATATTTTATCTCATGCAGCCCTTTGCCCAATTTTTTGAGTGTTATCAACGAACATATATAAAGACTGGATCCTCCGTCGATCAGAATTCTGGTGATGAAATAGTCTTCGCATTGCACAGTGATGTGCAGTGATTTGTTGTGACCCATCCCTTCAGTTGGCAACTCGTCCTCATGGAAGGTAATCTTGTGGCTCTCCAACACTTGGCCTACCATATTGGCCATTTCCCCACTAGTGATATTATTCGGTACATACGCTTCGCTCAACACTTTTATCAAAGCACTCCTGTGTGTCTCGAAAATTTGTAGCAAGGCGAGGATGGATATCTGAGCTCGTGTCTTGTTCAACTGGTCGATGACCGAATATTCCTTGGCCTGTACTTTCCTCCAAAGGTCATCCAGACCTTTCTCAATAATGGGTGGCCTATTGGAAGCATGTTTGCTTGACTCCGCAAGATGTTCAGGTGTGTAGACTTTACCAGTTCTTGTCATACCCTATGCCGCGGTAGCTTCTTCAGTCTTGAGTTTGCCTTTCCTTCTCGCCTCGGCTGCATAGTCCCATGGTACAACATTTGTATAGAAAGGTGGTGTGGTTGATATTGCCGCTGTAATTGGTGCAGCTACCCTCACTTCGAACGGAACATGTGCCTTAGATGGCAGGACTGCAACCTCAAATGGTGCGGGTGCATTCGCCAGAGGCATGAATTTGACCTCAATTGGGGTCGGTGTCTTTATGGGTGGTGCTGCTTCTAACTCAAGTGGTACAGACATATCTACCTCATCATCCTCAGACGACTGAATCTGAACTATGATTGGGTTGAGAGTAACTGCGAGTTTCTTTGGGTCATCACCTTTACGATCGACCCCTCGGGGTCCCAGTCGTCTTCTATTTCAATCATGTGGATGCCTCCCCCTTATTATATGGAAGAGGATTGTTGCGGACGTTTGGAGCGGATTCCTTTACCACAATGATCTTGTTGTCAATCAAGGACTGTATCTTATTCTTCAAAGAGCGGCATTCATCGATGGTGTGTCCCTTCATGCCGGAGTGGTACGTGCAGAACTTGTTTGGGTTGACCCACTAGGAAGGGTTCTCAAGGGTCATAGAAGGGATGGGGGTGACATAACCAGCAACTTTTAGCTTTTCATACAGCTGGTCGATAGATTCGGCGATGACGGTGTATTGTTTTGGAGGTCTGCGATCAAAATTTGGTCGAGGTCTAGGAAAGTTTTAGCATGCAGGGGGTGACTGATAGTGGGATGGCTGAGGATTGTAAGTGTGGTAAACGGGAGCGGGTGGGGAGTATCTGGGTGAAGTAGGTTGATATGTAGGTGGTGTAGATGAATGGTAAGTTGGTGGTGGAGCTTGGTATGAGGGCGAGGGTGCTTGGTAATTTGGGGTTGGCTGATATGCTAGTGGAGGTGTTGGGTAAGTTTGGTATTTGAGTGGGGATTTGGCTCTTTGTGCAACCATCACGGCTCCCACGTCCCTCTTCTTGGACACACCACCGGACTGTAAAGCCTTATTCATAGCTTGCAAGGCTTCAAAGTTTGTGACCATACCACTCTTAATACCTTCTTTAATCCTTTAACCCAATTTGATAATGTGGAGAACTTGTGGTTCTCAATCACCATCAATCGCTCATAGTATTGTGGGTCCTGAGCCCGGACAAAGAACTTATTCATCTGTTCCTCCTCTAAGGCGGGGCTGACCTTAGCAACCTCCAGCGAGTAGCATACTCGCGAAATGTTCCTGTGGGCTTTTTCTTCAAATTCTGAATGTAGAACACATCTGGTGCGTTCTCTGTATTAAATTTGAACCTGTCCATGAAGCCAGATGCCATGTTCACCCAATTCGACCACTTCTTGGGATCTTGGCTGATGTACCAAGACAATGCATCTCATTTCAAGCTTCTCATGAACAACTTCATACGGATCCTCTCATCCTTCCCTACTTCAACTAGCTTGTCATATTAGGTCCTCAGATGGACCATTGGATCACCTGTACCATCAAACATTTCGAACTTAGGAGGTTTGTACCCTTCGGGTAGTTCGACATCGGGCTGTATGCAGAGGTCCTCATAGTTCAGTCCCTCGACTCCCTTGCTTCCCTTAACGCCTTGAACCCGGCTGGTCAACTTCATAAGTTCCTCGACCAAGTTCTTAATAAGTAGATCCTTTTCATCAGACTCAGGTGTGTATGAGATGGGTTGAGTAATGTGGCACAGTCTCCACGTAGATAGGATTGTTGTGGTGGCCTGGTGCATGGGTGAAGAAAAGGTCATTTTTAGAGTTCTAAGGTTCTAGGATAAGTAGTGGAGTGTTATTAGGAGTACGATAGGTATTACATTGTATTGGAATTGTTTGGTTCTTTGGTGGAGTGGTGTGATGATGAGCTGCTGGATGATTTTGCTGCTTTGGGATGTTTTGAGGAGGTGTAGGATTCTGGCGTTGGGGAGGTTGACGTCTAGGACGCTGAGGGTAAATGTTAGGTTTGCCAAATTCCGAACCTGATCAAGCTCCTCTTGGAATTTCAATAATTTCAGTTCTAGCTGTGACATATTCTCGTTTGGAACCCGAACACCCTGGCCATCAGTGGCCTCTGCCCGTTCGACTGTGTTCTCCTTTCTGATGTTGCTTGAATCTTCCATTTTCTTTTTGCCCTTGTTCTTGCCTTTGGGAGGACTAGGAGGAGGAGAGGGTGGAGGGCCCCTGGATCTTGTGAGATAGGATGATGATGCCAGAGTGCACGAACGGGGAGGGGAATAATAAAAGAAAGAAAACAAAAACAAAACAAAAGTAACCAAGCTAGTGAGGATTATGAAGAGTATTGCAGTATTTAAACACATAGTGTGGGAATGTAAAACGCGTCCTAATTTGGGAACCTCTTTGTGCCTGAGGTAGGCCTAGAGACAAATTGATTTGGAGAACTTAAAATGCTAAATGCCTCATTTCATTGCTAAAAAATAGATGAATCCCAAAATGACACTAAATAAAAAAGAAGTAAAGTTACTAATGGCCATTGGACTTATAACATTAATAAGCGAAAAAAGAAATTCCTATCTATTTTGTCCTAGAAGGACCTTCCCCAGACTCAGCATCCTTGATTCCTTCGAACAACTTTCCCAACTCGCGAAGTCCCAGCAGTAGGTATGCTCTGGCTAGATTCCCACCTTCGGTCTCTTTTGACAGTCTTCGACCCTTTTGATGAATTTTCCCTCTAGTTCGACTATGCCTCTCTCCAAGTATCCCAGATTTCTATTGGTGCTGATGGCCATGTCTTTCCATTCCTCGATTAGCTTTTTGTTGGACTCATGTATTTCGCGGTGCTCGCTCTCGCATTCGCAGACCCTTTTACGTAGCTGGTTGTACTTGACCTGTGCCTCGGCTTTTTCATCTATAATCCTGTGGCCTCGGACGAACCCCGGGTTGCCCAGAACATCCCAATTATCTTCCAACCAACCCGAATAGAAAGGGGTGAAACCAACGTGATATCTGTCTGGATCAAAGGTGTATTTCTCCATTATAATCTTGCAGTGCCACATGTGTTGAACGTGGCACTTATGAGGACTATCATAATTTTGAAAGTCAGCCCGGAAATGGCACATCTTGTCGACCCTTGGTATGACTTTCTTCCTACCTGCTTGTCTCATAACCCGGAGAGGGACGTAAGGATATGTTCCTCTTAGGCCAATCAATATCAGGAATGGTGCATCTCTAGACCGGACGATGAACTCTTCTATAGGAAACCACTCGAACATCCATTGGACTTGCTCCTCAGTCAGATTATCGAAGAATTCGACCCACTTTTTGGCATTCTCAGGCTGAGCAAACATGTCGGGGATGTAAGTCATTCGCTTTGGATGGTTGAAAGCGATGTGGTCATTCCACGCCCTCCGCTGAAACTCTTGTCGGTACTGGCCCTTTTGAAGATGTTCTAAGAGCCAGAGCTGTAGTAATAAGTTGTAGCCCTCGAAGTGTTTCTCTCCTCTTTGGCATTTCTCTAAGGCTCAGTATACGTCTGAAATGATCATGGGCACGATGCTGTATGTTTGCCCACCAATTTTCTCCATCAGGGTCTTGTTTAACATAGCCAACCTAGTATGGATTCTTTCTTTCTTCATCGGAAATACAATTAGACCCGGGAAGCAAAACATGAAGACGAATACCCTACGGTGGATGTGTCTCAAGGAGGTGATGGCGAATTCATCATGGAAGGTACGGTATGATTTGATATGGCCGTACCTTTCATACAAATAGTCAAAAGGGATGTATGATTCTTTCAGGCATCCTAATTCAGCGTTCTTCTTCAAACCCATCATTTTTAAGAAACCCTTGCCTGTGCGGTTCTCAAGCATTAACAAACCCGGAGTTTCCCAAGCTAAACCGGCCAATCCTCCTATCTCTTCTAGCAAATGTGTCATTTCGATGTCCCTAAAGCGGAAGAGGACCCTTTCAATGTCCCAGAATAGAGTAGTAGCCTCTATCATCATGTTGTTAGGCTGGATATCCAGGAGGGACGACTGATTATCCAGATACTTCTTGACGAGTGTTTTGTCGCTAGAATGCAGATCTTCCCACAAACTCAAAAAATTTGGGTGGATTTTGGTGACCATGTAAGGCAAACAAGGTTAGACCCTGACCCCCACCAGACTCGACTATTTAACATCAACGATTATCATGAAGAATTTAATTCTCCAAATGAATGCACAAAACGTGGTGATGTCCGTTTGGGATTTATGGAAACCCGGTGGACTTTGGACAAGGCTATCTTAAATGATATTGTGTGGACATCACGTTAGCCTGGCTAGGTTTGACCATGATCCATGCAACAATATAACGGAGTAAGGTTTCTATGGGGTTTTAGACTGGTACCCTTGAGCGGACAACTCAAGGGGGAAAGGCACGGAACCGTCGACTGCACCGCTGATCGACTAGTTTTACCGCAAATAAGCCTTTCTGAATTTATGGGTGATAATATAGGAAAGGCGCAACCACTCATCAAGCGTTGCTATAGGATTTTATTTGGCACGAGTGGAATATGAATGTTGGATCATGGATAATGCAATAAATAATAAACATGTAGTCACGTATTTGCACGTTATGAAAGCGGTAAATACAATAATTTATAATTTAAAACGGTTACAAAGGAAGGAAACCAGAAAGATATGTCAGTTACTTTTGAGAAAAATTAAATGCTTAAAGGAAATAAACAAGTAATTGCACATAGGAAGAGGTACAAATTCACAAAGCAATTTGAAAATGGTAAAAGCCTAGATATCCCCAGCAGAGTCGCCATGCTGTCGCGCCTCCTTTTTCCCAAGCACTCCTTTCGGGGACGGTTAAAAGGGTTTATGACATTGGTTGGGGCAACTCATTCCTTTTAAGACAGTGGTTTGCATATTTTTGAAGAGTCCACACCTAACGATTTTGAGGTGCGTTAGGGTACCTAATGGGAGGTTCATTTACAACTATGTTTGATAACCAGAGACATGGTAAGGGCTTGAAATTATCCTAAGGGGAAGGTGTTAGGCGCCCCTCGGGATCCACAAGTGTGGTTCCCAGCCAAATAGCATTTGTGAATTTTGTACAACTAGCAAGTAAACAAACTTGTCCAAATAGTAGGGGATTTTAGTCTAAGTACATATGTGTTTGAAAACAGTTAATAGAGAGATAGATCTTGAAAAGAATTATAGTCTAAGCATGTATATAGAGTAAGAGTATCCTAGGTTTGTTTGTAATATGGATAAAATTAATGCAATACCCGGTATGACACTCCTAGAAGAGGGGCTACACGTGGTATTAGCGCAACGATCATCATGTCTACATCTACCCTTTCCCACACCGTGAAGGTAATTAATGCGAGTGTTGGTCATGACCTCTATTGCATGCTATTACCCGTCCCTTCCTATTAGTCCCTGAGGAATTTAGGACTTCTATCCTATAAAGGAGGTTCTAGGCAGACCCACAGGTTTTAAAGGTAAAAAAATACTAAGGCGACATATAGAAAAACAGGCAGGACTGCAGATAGGGGGTAACACATAAACAGGAGAGGCTCAAGTACCTCCACAAATAATGCACAGAATCAACATGACTCAAACACATTTAAGGTCTTGGTTTAAATTTATATCCTAAGCATGGTATCTAAGTGATAACAACAGAGAGACTGATTTACTGCATAACTCAGAGAGGAAGTCCTAATCAGTTTTGCCTACTGGTTTTAAGCATGCTTATAGTTAGACAGAAATCAAAAGAGGACAGTTCCGATTTTATTTTAAAGTTTGTTACCTAAGGCTTGCCTAGGCGTAGGTTCATATGTAACAGTCATCAGAAGGGTTAACAGTTTTAGGTTGTTACTCCTAAGAGCATGCAGTTCTAAGTGTTGCTGAATATACAGGAGTTCATTACTAGTTGTTAGAGCGAAATGGATTTTTTCATATTCAGTAATTAGACTTAGTGTAATTAGGCGAGTGTGATCCTAGAACATGATATCTAATGCAAGGATGATGCACATGCAGAATCAATAAAGCAGGATTTCTAAATGCACACCAAATAATGCGCAGTTTCAGAATAGGCAGAAGTGATAGCTTATTTTAGTGTTGTTTACCTTATGACATGATTTCTAAGTGTGTAGCATAGTTGTAGCATGATGAAACATGATTGCGGTTTCTGTTAACACATTTATCCTCGGACAGGATTTCTTAATGCTTTCAGGACATGTAAGGTTTACATAGGGCAGAATCACGTGGTGACGGTTTATTTTAATATTATTATTTACCTTAGAGACAGGATTTCTAAGTGATGAATGAGATGCTGAAAAACAGTATATATGAAGCCTAGGGAGCATGGTATCTAATGCATGGAATGCTTTGTATGTGTTATTCCTAAATATGACTTCTATTGTGCATAGAAGAAAAGTAAACCTATGAGCATGGTTTCTACCCTTGGCTACACTGCATCATACATATTACCCTCCCCTTTTTCACTATCCAACCCAAGAGTTGTTTACAAATAATTATTACAGACCATTGCGCATGAATTACATAACTGGAATAAGAAAAATAAGAAGTTATCTATAGGGAGCCTACAGTATAGGCCCAGATCTCCATGTCCTCAATGCCAAGTAGTGTTTCACAGCCTTTCTCATAATCCGGGTGTGTCAGAGGTCCCTAAGGACCTCAAGGTATCCGGGCAGTGCTCACACCCAAAGTTCATAGCCATAGTAGAGTAAGTGCAGTGTGGAAGGGCCAGCCTTGGTGTGTCAAAGTTCAGAGGGAGCTCAAAGGTCCCAAAGCAATGCTCACACAAAGGGGGGCAGAACTTAAGGGGTCTAAGAGTAGAGTGAGAGTGCTTGACATAGTTTTGAAAAGGCCGAGTAAGGAAAAAAACAGTTTTGAAAAGAGTCTTGATCAAAATGATTTTATAACAGAAAAGTTTAACCAATGAGACAGTTTGAAAGAGCAAAATAATCAGAACAACTCCAATCTCAGGATCAAAACAAGTTTAACACCACACAAGGAACAAAGAACCAAGAACAGTCCAACAACCACAAACAGGGGTAATGGGATTTGAGGGACGAGTATAGAGCATGTGAGGGCAAACATGTAGTAGGTAGAGGTATACATAGGTACATTATCAAGGAAATCCCAAAAGGGGTTCAATGGACTAAGGCAACATGTATCTCAAGATTACACAGAACCAAGTAGCATAAGATGTAGACAATCATATTGAAGCAGACTAGAAAAAGGGATACCATTACGTAAACATGCTGAGTCTAAGGGAGGGGAGTGCATAACATGCTGATAAAGCAATAAGATAGACATATCAATTGCAAGTTGAGCAACAAAACCATAGGTAATAACAGACTAGGAACAATATGAATTACAGTAATAAAAGAAACATGTTGTCTTTGAGGCTTGAATTGAAATCGGGACATACCAGTGAAGAAGACAGTAACACAAATAGGAGATAGGAGAGCACAATAGTTAGCCTTGGCCTGCAGCCGGCTAACTCAGAGCAATAACAAGTAGCACATAAGAGAGAGCAGAAAGTTTAATTGTGTGTTAGAGAGAGAGAGTTATTGAACCAGTGTGTTCATGTGTTCAAGACTGTTAATGAGAGTAGTATATATAATAGTTTGAAGCTAGGTAAAATAAGGCAATAATCACAATTGTACAGTAATTATGGAACTCAGAACCAATTAGAGTGAAATCAATACAAGTATCCCCTTAATTAAGGGAATTAACTTCAAAAGGTAAGAACATGTAACAAATAAGGAAATAAATCGTCTTACTCAGAAGGCCGTGGATGGCCGGAGAATGGNCAAATATATAAAATGAAATTAATGCTAAATAGACTAAATTAAAATGATTAATCAGTATTAAAAATACAAAGGACTAATTATTGAGTAAAAAATAACATAAAATATGTAATCAGGCTACGATTGCAATGTTATTGCAATTATAGCCAAATAATGCAAATTTTGCTAATTTGTGAAATAATTAAATCTTAATAGGACCAAAAATGATATATTAAACCAAGAAATATTTTAAAATCATTCGTAATGCCATTTATGATTAATTATTGGAGATAAAATGTTGGATAAATTAGAGTAAATTAATAAAAATGTGGGAAAATTATAGAAAAGTGCAAATTATTATAAAAACTGATTTGAAGGCATATATGCAAGTTTAAAAAATGATTTGAGAAAAAATTGGGTATCAACAAACCTACAGTAGACGAAATCATACCCGCTGAACTTTCCTCTATCACTGATAGTGAGGCAATACAAAACCAGGTCACTTCCATGACATCTCATGACCGCGCTGATATTTGCCCTTCTCAAATCACTGAGGGTTTAGCTTCTACTGTGCGCAGAGATTGTTACTGGAATTTTGACTTCCCGATTTTGGTCCCCAATGAAAATCAAAGGATTACTTCTTATAAAGCTAGCTTTTCTTTCGTATACACATATCCCTTTACATTGGGTTTTAGGCCACCCATTGATCCAGTTATTATTGAGTTTTGCCGTTTCTTCAATGTATGTTTGGGACAATTCGGTCCTATTGTTTGGAGGGCTGTGGCACGCCTTAGGTACTTAGCAAATCTAGCTTCTCTACCTTTCCCCTTCTACCATTTGATCCATCTTTACTCTTCCAAATTGTTCCATCATGGAATTTTTACTCTTGCGGCAAGGAGTAAGAGAGTTTTGGTCAGCCCCCAGGATGATAAAGATTGTGGATGCTATGCTAGGTTTATTGCTGCCCATACTAGCGGATTAGTAGGTGAAGAGAATATGTCCTTCTCTGAGAAGTTGAACTTTGCACGTAAGTTGTCTCTTTATTTATCTTCTTTTCATGTAGAATACATGTTCTCGTAACTGTTTTGCTTTTTCTTTTTCAGCAACCATGGGATCTGTAGATTCCCAGTTTTTGTGGTTGGGTAGAAAAATTGTTAACAGTTGCTCCGTTGGAGGAAAGGTCTTGGAAGTACCTTTCAATTAGGTTTGGATGGAACATAAAATCTCATTATAAGCTTCTTCTTTACTTTCTTCTTACCTTCATATCCTCCTCGAAACTTATTAACCCTTTTATTTACTAGGGTTTCATGTTCGTGGTTTTACTGCTGCTTCAATTACTGCTTCAAGGCTCTCTTTATAGAAGGCTCAGGAGATAATTTTGGGTTCTTCCTAAAAAAGAAAGGCTGATAGGCCACAAAACACTGAGGATGAAGAAGAACAAGAGGAAGGCTCATTGGTTCGAAAGCCACGAGCTAGGAGACGAATTATTTCTGATAATGAATCTACTCCCTTCCTAGTTCTATTCCCGTGCCCGAGCCTGATGATGCCCCCCAAGTGAATTCCGATGAAGAAACACCTGCTGCAACCCATGACCCAACTGAACAACTTTTCTCTCGAGGGTTTAATGAAGGAAATATTGGTTCAATTTTTGAAGAAGCGCCTCTTGCCATTTTCCCGCATCTGATCCGATAGAACATCAATTACCCGTGCATATTGCTGTCTCTACTTCCCCAAATGTGACTCTCGTGGCCTCTTCGACTGCCCCTGCTACCGTAACTTCTCATGTTAAAGCCGACTCTTCTAGTAGTAGGGCGATGAAACAAGTTACCATAGAGGTTCCTGCTGAAGGTAACCTTTTGAAAAAATCAGGCCAAGCAAACATATGGTTAAAACCTTTGATTAGCCCGGTCGAAAAGTCAAAGCTGGAAAGTTATAGTTCTCTTACATGGATGAATTATATTGTACATGCATCTTTGAAGGTAAATACTGTGTTTTTTTTTTTACTTTTTAGAATTTAACCTTTACTCGTTTCACATTTTCCTTTTTATTGTGCAGATCAATATCATCGGCGCGGAGATGACGAAAAGGACTGTTCATACGGAGCAGCTGATGAACGACTACCATACTGAGGCAGATAATTGGAAAGAGTAATTCAAGAGTATTCAACTTGACATGGAAGTTATAGAGGAAGAGAAATGTACCTTGGAGCCACATGTAAAAGTCATGGCAGCGGAGTTTGCCATTGAGAATGCTTCATCAAACCAGGCAGGCAAAGATAAAAATCTCCTTGAATCTTCATTCGCTGAGCAACTTTCCCAAGCTTCTGAGGAGATAAGAAGCTTAAAAGGTTTATTGAACCAGAAGGAAGATTACTCAGGGGAACTTGTTAAAATGCTCACACAAGCTCAGGAGGATCTTCGTGTGTCCTCTGATAAGGTTCAATTCTTAGAGAAATCCCTTGCCCCGCTGCATGCTTCTTATGACGCAACTTTGAACAAAACAAATGAGTTAAGAGTTGAGATCGAGCAATGGGAGAAAGATTACGAGGATGTTGAGGATAAAGCAGCCGTTGATGTAAGTTGGGATTATTTGAATACCCGCCTTGAAACATTAACGGAGGTAGGCCAGGAGAACTTTGACTTAAAAGCTGAAATTACAAAGACTAAAGAGACAATCGAGAAGGCCCGACAAAGTCAAAGTTTCTCATCACCCGAGGTTGATTTTCCCGAAGGTATTGAGATTATACCTGGTGAAGTTGCTGCTCAACCCTCACCTGCTCAAGCTTCTCTTCCTTTTCATGAAGCCAATCTCCCCCACCCCCCTAGTGAAAAGTGATATTGGAAGTCTTCCTTTTTTTTTTTGGGTTGGAACAATTGGTGGTTTACCCCTGGTCCCATTTGGGGGTAAAGTTTTTGGAAAGTCCCTAGGACAGTTTTGGGGTTATTTTTGTATAAATCAAATAGGTTTGAACTAAGTTTACACTTAGTTTTAACCGTCTTATAATATCAATCTTAAATTTTTTGCTCAACTTGTGTGATATTTTAATTTGAGTTTCTGTCTTACTCTTGGTGTTTGCATAAAAATGCTTTAATTTTTCGTGTCTTTTTGAAACAAACACGATCTATAAAAGAGGGCCCTTTTATGAACGACACTTAATGAAGAAGACGTCTCAGCTTCATTATGGTGTAAATATATGAAAAAGAAATAGGAATACACACGTTCCTTTGAGTAGTGTTCTGAAGAAAGTTTTTGTATTATTTGAACTTTCATAATACTTTCATGTGTTAAAGTATCATCTATGACTCTTTCAAAACTGTTTTCTTTACAACATATTTGAATAAATACAACGGTATAAATTATAACCCGTGACTAAATACTGCCTTTAACCTAAACATTCGTTTACATTCACGAGTATGTTCTTTGTAGGTTTTTGAATCAGGCTTGCGTTTTTGGATCTTGACTTCGATCTTAACTTTTAACTTGTTGGGTAAAGTAGACCTCAGGCTTTGACTTGAATTTGGACTTTTCTATTCTTCTTTGCCTCCATATTATATAGTCCCCCAAGTGTTAGAGCTTTGAAGTATGAAATCTCGAGCACTTGATTATTCATTCCTTGTGGTCCTTTTTCTGAAAAGGAAAAACATACGGGACTCGAAGGTATATAGTTTAGATGATGACTGCTTAACCCTTTGAAATTTCCATCAGAAAGGTTGTAACCCTAGACCGGGAATTAAGTTACTTCCGCGTGTCTTTCAGGTCTAATATCATCATTTGGTATGGGTTAGCTTTTTGCCTATCATCTAAAATTGTTTGTATAATTTTAACTGTACAAAATAAAAGCGTATGTAAATGATACCTGGCCGTGGGTATTTCTTTCGCTTAGAAATAGCACTTCTTTAAATGAACAACGTTCCAACTCGAGGGTAAGACCTTGCCATCCATGGTTTCCAACTCATAAGAACCTTTTCCGGAAATACCTCGAACTTTATAGGGTCCTTCCCAAATTGGATTTAACTTTCCTGCTCCAGCAACTTTTGTTGATTGGAAAACTTTTTTGAGAACGAAGTCCCGAATTTTGAAGTATCTGAGGTGAGCTTTTCTGTTGTAGTACCGCTCTATAATCTGCTTTTGTGCTGCCATGCAAATTAAAGCAGATTCCCTTCTTTGCTCGAGTAAATCTAAATTGGTTCTTAACTCGTCATTGTTTGATTCTTCTGTTGCTAATATGAATCTCGTGCTTGGCTCACCAATTTCGACTAGTATTAAAGCCTCTGAACCATAGACAAGTGAGAATGGAGTCTCTCCCATGGCTGTTTTTGCTGTAGTTCTATAAGCCCATAACACTCCAGGTAACTCTTCAGGCCAATTCCCTTTTGATTTATCTAATCTCTTCTTCAAATTATTGACGATGATCTTTTTTGTTGACTCAACTTGTCCATTTTCCACTGGATGATAAGGTGAAGAGGTGATTCACTTAATTTGCCAACTTTGAAAGAATTCTGTGATTTTGGAGCCTATAAATTGCGGTCCATTATCACATACGATCTCTTTTGGAACTCCAAATTGACATATGATATTTCGCCAAATAAAATCTTTCACCTTTTTTTCTCGTACCTGTTTAAAAGCACCTGTTTCTACCCATTTTGAAAAATAATCTGTTAGTACTTATAAAAACCGTACCTTTCCTTTGGCTTGTGGTAAGGGTCCTACTATATCCATTCCCTACTTTTTAAATAGCCATGGGGAAATAATCAGGTGTAATAATTCTGCGGGTCGATGCATATTGTTAGCATAACGTTGATATTTATTGCATTTGGCTACAAAATATTCTGCATGTTTTTCCATTTTTGGCCAGTAATATCCTGATATGATTAGTGTTTTAACTAGAGACCTTCCACCTGAATGATTTCCGCAATATTCTTCATGTACTTCTTTCATTACGTAATCAGTTTGATTAGGTCTGAGACATCTTGATAAAGAACCACCAATCATTTTGCGATATAAATTGTCTCGTATTAGACAATACCGAGCAGCTTTCCGTCGAAGTGCTTTAGATTCTTTCTTATCTTCAGGTACGATCCCATACTGCAAAAACGTTACAATCTCGTTTCTCCAATCCCAGGTTAATTTATTGAAGGTTACCTCGTGTTTATCCTGATAGAGTGCTGATTGAAATGAATGTATTACAATGGCATTTTCTTCACTCGTTACTTCTGCTACTGAAGAAAGGTTAGCTAACACATCTGCTTCTGCATTTTCCTCTCTGGGTATTTGCACGATCTTCCACGATTGGAACTGCCTGACCAGTTCTCATGCCCTTTCCAGATATTGTTGCATTCGAGCCTCTCTAGTAGTGTAAGTTCCTTACACCTGGTTTACTACCAGTTGAGAGTCACTCTTGATCAATTTGTTCTATGGAGAGTTCTCGTGCTAGTTCTAGACCTGCAATGACATCTTCATACTCTGCTTCATTGTTAGTAATATGGTAACATTTAATTGCTTGCCTTATCATTTCACCTGAAGGTGGTATTAAGACAATTCCCAAACCGACTTCTTTAATGTCAGAAGAACCGTCAGTAAATAAAGTCCATGTTCCTGGATTAGCTCCAGTAAAAATCTGTTATTCCTTTTCTACTTCAGAAGTTATATTTGTATTAAAATCTGCGACAAAATCTGCTAAAACCTGAGACTTTATTGCTGTCTTAGGTTGATAAACAATATCATATTCTCTTAATTCTATTGCCCACTTGGCTAATCTACCTGACAATTCTTGTTTATGCAGAATATTTCTTAAGGGATACGAAGTTACAACAGAAATTGGATGACATTGAAAATATGGTCTCAATTTCCTAGCTGCCATGACCAAGGCTAAAGCTAGTTTCTCTAGATGAGGGTATCTAGTTTTAGCATCCAATAAGGATGTACTTACATAATAAATAGGAGATTGCTTACCTTTGTCTTCCCTTATTAAGACTGCACTTACAGCTACTTCTGCAACAGCAAGATAAACGTACAGTCCCTCCATCCCTTGGTTTAGATAGTAAGGGAGGATTTGATAGATAAGCCTTCAAATTTTCGAGGGCTTATTGGCATTTTTCAGTCCATTCAAACTGATTCTGCTTCTTTAATACTGAAAATAATTTGAAACTCTTCTCTAAAGATGTCAAAATGAATCTTCCTAAAGCTGCAATCCTACTTGTCAAACTTTGAACCTCTTTTTTTTGTTTGTGAGTACATATGCTATTTCTTCAATAGCTTTAATTTGAGAAGGATTTACTTCAATGCCTCTATTAGATACAAGAAAACCCAAAAACTTACCCGATTCAACGCCAAAAGCGCATTTTTCTAGATTTAGTTTCATGTTATACATGCGGAGGATTTCGAATGTTGTTGAAAGATGTTGGAAATGGTCTTCAGCTTGTGCTGACTTGATCAACATATCATCAACGTACACTTCCATTGTCTTCCACAGATGTTCTTGGAACATCTTGGTCACCAGTCTTTGGTACGTGGCTCCAACATTTTCAAGACAAAAGGCATGACTTTGTAACAATAAGTCCCCTTGTTTGTAATAAAGAAAGCTTTTTCCTCGTCTAAGGGCTCCATTTTTATCTTATTATAACCAGAATACACATCTAAAAAACTTAATAGTTCGCGACCTGCGGTATCGTCAATCATTTGATCTATATGTGGTAATGGGAACGAATCCTTCGAGAATGCTTTGTTTAAATCAGTCTAATATACACAAACTCTCCATTTAACGCTCTTTTTAGTTACTTGTCACGACCCGAAATCCCACCTTTCAGACCGTGACTGCGTCTAACGTTGAACCCACTAGACAAGCCAACGTACACAACACTTTGACATTTATAACAACAACATAACAGTAATAAAACCAATTAACCTCCCAATCTCTACTGAACATTTCGCGAATTCATTAATGTCAAACCTTATAAAAAGAAACATCTCACACTAGTAACTCTCAAAACTTTACTGAACATTCCAAATCACTTCAATTGTTTCACAAAAGAAAAAGTAATAATATTATCTTAGAAAACTCAAAATGAAATGATAAGACATCTACAACGAACAATCCCAAAACCGGGGTGTCACAATCTCACGGACTAGCTACTGGAATACTAAATACAAGTCTGGAAAT
>ML292170.1:5767-27143 GCA_005239495.1 Nicotiana undulata
CGTTTGCGCCCGAGAAATGCCTTTCTTTTCGTAATGGTATGGCCATATTCCTGGTGGACTGATGTAATGCACTCTTTGATTTTATACCTTATGGACGCTTCGAGGTGCAGAATAAGTACAAGAGAAATCAAGTCAATATCCAAGTTGAAGTTATTCCCGTTGAATGTGTCCATTTTGCATGTGTGGGTGGGAATGTATTTACCCACTTTCCACAGACCTGTCTTCTTCTTGGTCGCACGCAACATCCAATTACATGGCCAAAACCACCCACGACAAGTATCCTTGTATACCAACGGACTTGACTCTTTAACCATCATCTCACGACACTCTTTTATGTTGTGCATTTTACAAGCCCTACTTACACGCGCTTTATCAGGAAAAAGCATCCCCTTTGCTTTCCGGATTTCATCAAAATCCCTTGTGAGATCTTCCACATCCGGCACGCTTGGAAAGTTATCAATGTAAGGAATCTCTCTTGAATGAAACGACACTTCGGACTCGTACACTCTTCGTCTAGGGGGGGTGGAGCATACTCTCTCTTCAAATTAGGTCCTTCCTCCTCATCCTCCTCATCACCATCCTCACGAGGAAAGGGTGTCTCGTCTTCGGATTCATCGACATTGTTGTCGTAATCACTGTTCTCTTCCTCACTCTGTGCATCTGCTAGATCCCGATTTAATATGTCATTTTCGGGCAATTGAGTGAGTACAGGTGGTTCAACTTGCTCGTTTTCACTGCACAACCAACAAAAATATAAGCTACTGAAATTAATAAATACTTTCCATATAACTATATCACTTCACTTACAAGTCATAATGTGATAAAATTCCGCGATGGACATTTTCAATTAGGTGATGACTCCCGGATGGACTACTTGTAAAATTCATATTCGGCCGGTACCCCCTATTAAATATATGAGCGTTAATACAAATTCAATACACCAAAAATGTACATAATTAACACAAATAAAAATTGAATTTTACCACTCGTCTTGTGAATTATGGAGAGCAGGAGAGAAGTTATTTTCTCGCTGCTCATTCGCCGGCGGTAATAAGTTTAAATCAAGGAAAACTCTTTCATCCGGAACCTGTCCGGCAAAAACTGCTCCAGAATAACTACCCGATGACTGGGAGTTATCTCTACTATGCGCAACCTCGTTTTTGAATGATTTTTCCTACAATCCTAACCTATTTATATAAGAAATGGCTAACCGGGGATTTTTTTTATTATGTATAGCGCCCAAATTCTGTGCACTATACGCGTCTAGAAATTATTGGTGGGGTCAAAAAAAGGGGTATAGCGTCCAGTGTTTGGGCGCTATACCTGTTGTGTCAGCTTTTTCAGGTATAGCGTCCAGTTTTTGGGCGCTATACATTTTTTTATTATTTTTATGTATAGCGCCCAAAAACTGGACGCTATACCTTAACGGAAAAAGTTACCGTTAAGGTATAGCGCCAGTTTTTGGGCGTTATATATAGATCTGTTCTCTTTTTTTTTACATCTATTAATGTTCTTTGTGTCCAAAACAACAATATTTTGGTTCCGGACTAACAAAAATGGCATAGTTTCTTTTCAACAGTATATCACGTGAAATAGCCAAAAACAACTAATCAACTTGAGAATTTAGATGCTATATCTGCCCAAACCAATGATGTGTATCTTTACTAGGGACCAAACCCCCACCCTTTTATCTTAGTTCTTGATTCCTAAAGAAGGAATTTATTCAACACTCTCTATGGAAACTTAGGTTGAAAGATAGGAAAGGGAAAAAGGAATTAGAGCTGAGCCATTAAACATGCTGAAAGATGCCAGCACTTTTTGCTTTTAAAACAAACACCGAGGATTATGCTATGGGGACTCATTGAGGGAATTAAATATAGGCCAGAAAACATGCCGATAGATGCAAAATGGCCTGTTTTTTCAAGGACAAGAATAAGATAATGTAATGTAGCCACGGGTAAAGATTCAACTGGTAGTCAATGGGGTTCGAACATATTTACATTTCTCACAACATAAGATGAAGAATATGTCCAGTGGCGAAGCTAGGGATTTTCCCAAGTGTATTCAAATTTTAAAGAACTGAAAAAAAATTCCCGACAAAGGGTATTCAATATATGTTACATGCCTCTAAAACGTAATATTTTACCTGTATTTACAGTGTAAATTTTCGACGAAGGGTGGTCAGTTGCCAACCCTTGTGACCATCAGGAATTATAACGACCCTACCGGTCGTTTTGCCTTCTAGAATCTTGTTCCCCTAAACGAGACTCCCTGGTGCTTTTACTATTCTATGATTTGCGAGGATGGTTAGTTCGGGATTTTAAAGGGCTCGGGTTGATATCGGAACACTTGGTTCTTTAGTCGGCATTAAGAGGCTAAGTTTGACTTTGGTCAACATTTTGAGTAAACGACCTCGAAATTGGGATTTGACGGCCTCAATAGATTCGTATGATGATTTCGGACTTGGACAATATTTTCGGATCGGGTGTTGGATTACCCGGGAGTGTTTCAGCGCTTAATATTGATAGTTGGCACATTGAAGGTTTTAAAGTCCTTTAAATTTGGTTTGAAGTAGGAGTTGGTGTTATCGATGTCCAATTGAGATTCCCAGCCTGAGAATAGTTCTGTATTGTGTTTTAAGACTTGCACACAAAATTTAGTGTCGTTCCGAGTAGTCTAAGCATGTTTCGGCGCATTTAGAGTAAGTTGGAAGAACTTGAAGTTCATAAGTTGATTCAATTTGGTTTGGGGTGTGATTCTTAATTTTGATGTTGTTTTATGCGTTTCTAGAGTGCGAGCGAGTCCGTTTTATGATTTAGAACTTGTTGGTATGTTTGGACGGGGCCTCAGGGGCCCCGGGTTCTATTCAGGCGATGCACGGATTGAGTGAATACTCAAAAGGGGGCTGCTGGTGCACCAGTTCTGGTGTGTCGCACCTGCGAGCTTTTGGCCACATGTGCGAGCCTGCAGATGCGCCATTTTGGCCGCAGAAGCGTCTTGGAGATTTGGCCAGGGCCACACAGAAGCGAAGGGGTGTGCGCAGAAGCGACCCGGCTTCTGCGATGAGAAGCCGCAGAAACACGTCCGCAGAGGCGGCCATCGCTGGTCCTGTGAAGTTCCACAGAAGCGGGCTTGGTGCTGTAGAAGTGGTACCGCAAATGCGTCCCACTGACCGGAGATGCGAAAATTGCAGAAGGACGAACCTTCATCTAAGTCGGGCTATTTTTGGAGCTCTTAGAGAGGGGTTTTCACCTCACACTTTGAGGTAAGTACTTTCTTCACAATGTGAGTTAAATACATAGATTATGGGTTGATTTAACATGTAAAGTTTGTGAAATCATGAGTTTAGATGAAAAACCTAGGTGTTGATAAAAATGAGATTTAACCACAAAAATGATTATGAAATTTTGTAAAAATTATATATTTGAGTTGGTGAGGTTAAGGGTAATAATTTTCTTCGAAAATTTCCGGTATTCGGACACGTGAGCACGGGGGTGAATTTTAGGAATACCTTATATAAGGTTGAGTAATCACTTTAATAGTTAGAATATGAACTTTTGAACATGTATTGATAATTTTAAATAACATTTGACTAGTCGAGTCGTTTGGAACCGAGTTGAGGGTGTAAAGCATATTTGAGGACCGGAAAAGGACTTAAGAACGAGGTAAGTCTCTTGCCTAACCTTGTAAGAGGGAACTCATCCCCTTAGATGTGTTTTGTGGTGAATTACTTGTGTGTGGAGCTACGTACACACTAGGCGACGAGAGTCGTGGGTAGCTATATTTCATGTGATGTCTGGGTAGTATTAGGTTTACATCATATTTTTTTGACATCGTTATCTGATTATGCTTATAATTGACTTGAATAGATATGTGATTGAGGATTTCAAGATTTAAAATTTCCAGTTTAAACTTCTTATTTTTGGAAATAATTGAAGAATTATATAATAACTTTGAGAAATCTATGTTCACTCGAGTCGCAAGTATTTCCGTGAGCGAGGAATATTCGACTACTCTTATGGGAGCGGGTCATTCGCCTCGGCAGGTTATTAGATGGATCTTTGGTTCGTGCCGTTCGATTCTCAATAGTGAACAATTTTTATATTATATTTTGGATCGGGCAGTACGACCTCGCCATAATTCGTGCGTACTAATAATACTTGGGGCCCAATTATACTTGATATTGTTTTATTGACTTAAGAGGTTGAATTGTTAAATGATGGAAATTGATTTGGGACTTACGATCAGTAAAAGAATTGTTGATTTATTTCTTGTTATTGAGTTTCAGTTTTATTTATGTAGCCCATGCTTATTTAGAATTTTAGTAATTTATTGTTAGCCCATAGTAAGTGTCGAAGTCGACCCCTCGTCACTACCTTTTCGAGGTTAGACTAGATACTTACTAGGTACATGTTGTTTATGTGCCCACGCTACACTTCTGCACTAACCGTGTAGTATCTGAGGCAGGTGCATCTGGTTATCATCTCGGCGCGCACTCCTTATTGCCTCGAGACTTTGCGGTGAGCTGCCTTCTGAGTCCGTTCTGCAGAACCCGAAGTCTTTCTTTCGCTTTTACTTTCTGTCTACTTTACTTCAGACAGTAGTTTAGTAAAAAAAAATTGTATATTCTACTAGTAGCTCATACACTTGTGACACTAGGTCTTGAAAATTTATGCTAGTAGGCACTTGATGATTTTGATCATTTACCTCATCTCATTTTCTCTTAAAAATTGTTCATTTCTCATTTTATTTTATTTTCATATCTTATTTATTCATAACTAAAAAAACAACTATTTCTAAATTGTTAAAAGAAACCATCACACGGTTAGTTTACTGTTGGCTTGCCTAGCGGTAACGTTGAGCGCCATCACGGCCTATAGGAAAAATTGGTTCGTGACAACATGGTATCAAAGCACTAGGTTCACGTAGGTGTAACAAGTTATGAGCATGCCTAATAGAGCCTTAAATATCGGTGTGAAGATGTCCCTACGTATCTTCGAGAGGTTATAGGGTGTTAGGAAACTACTCTTTCTTCATCTTCTATCGTGAAGTTGATGTGTTACTAAGTATCTTTCTCTAATTCTCTCACGGATGGTGAGGACGCGCACAGTGGATGCTCCGAATTAGGAGGAGCTGCTCCCCATGTTGCTAGAGGCCGAGGTAGAGGTCGGGGGAGGGCTCCAGCCAGAGGTAGGGGACGAGAACAACCCAGAGTTGCTCCAGCTATGCTACCAGCAGATCCAGTAGAGGATCCTATTAGTGAGGAGAAAGACGAGGTGCTTACAGCAGAGCCAACCTCAGTAGATTTCACGTCAGCACTGGGATTCCTGGAGGTCATGGGTCATATGCTACGGTTTATGGACACTATGACTCATGCTGGTTTATTTCCAGCACACCCAGCCACATCTCAGGCAGGAAGGGGAGCACAAGACCCTACTGCTCAAGCTCCTGGGCATGCAGCTGCTATATTTCATACCCCAGGCATACTACCCGTGGGCGGAGCCCAGCCAGTGGCAGCAGTCGTGCCTGAGCCCAGACCAGCTGTGGCTGACAAGCCGTAGAAGCTATTGGACATATGGACTACGCTACACCCTTCTATATTTAGAGGTGAGCGACATCAGGATCGCCAAGACTTCATTGATTGGTGCAGTGACAGACTTCACAAGATGAGTATATTAGAGTCCCACGGGGTGGATTTCACTATTTTCCAGTTGGAGGGCAGGGCCTGTAGATGGTGTAAGTCCTATCTTCTCGGCTGACCAGCATGTTCTCCTCCCATGACTTGGGATCATCTTACATGCCTTTTTTGGATAGGTATATTCCACCCTCTCAGAGGGAAGAGTTGTGGCTTCAGTTCGAGCAGCTTCAACAGGGTCTGATGTCAGTGACCGACTATGAGGCAAGATTCTCTGAGTTGTCTCGCCATACACTTATGATACTTCCTACTGATGCAGAGAGAGTGCAGAGGTTTGTTGCATGGTTGCAATCTTGTATCCAGGCCACCATAGTCCGAGAGGTTGAGATGGGGACTTCTTACGAGCTAGTTGTAGTGATAGATCGAAGGATCGAGGGTGTCCGTAAGCGGAGCCAAGAGCAGATTTCGCGGGACAAGCGGTTTCATTACTCCAGAGAGTTCAGTGGTGCTCCGTCTGAGGGCAGAGGTCAGTTTGGGATAGGTTAGCCTAGCAGGCCCACATATCCAGCATCGCCGCCTCGCCAGGGTGCTCTAGTGCGGCCTTATTTCAGCGCCATGCCAGAGAATTCCTACCACCCACCAGCTATTCAGGGTTCTTCTAGTATGTATTCAGTCCATCAAGGTCAGACTTCAGGTTATCAGTCCACTGCTCCGGGGGGTTGTTACGAGTGCGGGGATCCTCGCCACAAGAAGAGGTTTTGTCTCGGACTTTGCGGCAAAGTAGTACAGTAGAGCTCTCAGCCTATGATTACAGCACCAACAGGCGCACCAGCCGTCCGGCAGCCCAGAGGCGAAGGGCGGGTGGGGAGGGGCCATCCTAGAGGTGGAGTCCAGGCAGGTGGCGCTCCATCTTAGATTCTATGCTTTTCCAGCCATACCAGATGCAGTGGCCTCAAATGTCGTGATCACATGTATTATTTCTGTCTGCGGTAAGGATGTTTGATATTATTTTATCGAGGGTCTACATATTCATATGTTTCATCCCTGGTTACTTATTTCTTGGATGTTCCTCATCATTCCTTGGGTACTCTTGTTTATGTGTCCACCCCAGTTGGCGATTCTGTTGTTGTGGATCGAGTATATCGATCCTACATTGATAAATTCTGTGGTTATGATAATAGAGCGTATCTTCTGGTGCTTGATATGATTGACTTTGAGGTAATCCTGGGCATGGACTGGTTGTCTCCATATCATTCCATTCTTGATTGCCATGACAAGACTATTACCTTGCTGATGCCAGAGTGGCCTAGATTGGAGTTGAGGGGTTCGTCGGTTAGCACCCCTAGTCGGATTATCTGTTTCATGAAGGCTCGACACGTGGTCGAGACGGGGTATTTGGCTTATCTAGCTTATGTTCGGGATACTACTATAGAGACTCCAATGATTGATTCAGTGCTCGTGGTTAGGGAGCTCTCCGATGTGTTTCATTTTGATCTTCCCGGCATGCCACCAGATCGTGATATCGATTTCTGCATTGATTTGACTTCAGGCACCCAGCCTATATCTAACCCATTGTATCGTATGGGTCCAAAAGAGTTGAAGGAGTAAAAGGAATAGCTTGAGTTGCTAGCAAAGGGGTTTGTCAGTCCGAGTGTATCGCCTTGGGGTGCACCAGTTTTATTTGCAAAGAAGAAAGATGGGACTATGTGGATGTGCATTGATTACCGCCAGTTGAATAAAGTTACCATTAAGAACAAGTACCCGTTGCCGCGTATTGATGATTTATTTGACCAGTTGCAGGGTTCCAGGGTGTTCTCTAAGATCGACTTGAGATCGGGGTACCATTAGTTGAAGATTCAGGATTCGGATGCTCCGAAGACTACTTTTCAGACTAGATATGGCCACTATGAGTTTCTAGTGATGTCCTTCGGTTTGACTAACGCCCTGGAGGCATTTATGGATTTGATGAATAGGGTGTTCAGGCTACATATTGATTCGTTTATCATTGTCTTCATTGATTACATTTTGATCTACTCGCGCATCATGAAGGAGCACGAGCAACATTTGAGAGTGGTGCTTCAGACCTTGAGGGAAGAAGCTATATGCTAAGTTCTCCAAGTGTTATTTTTGGTTAGATTCTTTGGCATTCTTGGGGCATGTTGTATTAGACGAGGGTATTAAGGTTGATCCAAAGAAGATCGAGGCAGTTTAAAGTTGTCCTCATCCCACCACAACGACCGTGATCAGGAGCTTCCTAGGGTTAGCAGGTTATTGTAGCTAATTAATGGAGGGCTTTTCATCTATTGCAGCACCTTTGACTAGATTGACCCAGAAGGGTGCTCCGTTCCGTTGGTCCGATGATTGTGAGGCGAGCTTTTAGAGGCTCAAGACAGCTTTGACTACAACACCAATTATAGTAGTGCCTTCCAGTTCTTGAATGTATACTATGTATTGCGACGCTTCACGCGTTGGGTTGGGTTGTGTATTGATGAAGGAGGGAGAGTTATTGCATATGATTCACGTAAGGTGAAGCCCCATGAGAAGAATTATCTTGTACACGATTTGGAGTTGGCCGCGATTGTTCATGCTTTTAAGATATGGAGCCATTATCTTTATGGGGTGTCTTGTGAGGTTTACAGTGATCATCGCAGCTTGCAACATTTTTTCAAACACAGGGATCTCAATTTGAGGCAGCGCAGTTGGCTTGATTTACTAAAGGATTATGATATTACCATTCTTTATCATCCGGGCAAGGCGAATGTTGTTGTTGGATACCTTGAGCAGAAAGGCGGAGAGTATGGGTAGCTTAGCATTCATTTCTGCACAGGAGAGGCCCTTAGCTGTGGAAAGTAAGTCCTTGGCCAACAGACTTGTGAGGTTTGATATTTCAGAGCCCAGACGAGTTCTTGCATGCATCATTTCCCAGTCTTCACTATTGAAGCAGATCAAGGCTCGTCAGAGACGGTACTATAGGGTGGTGCCAAGAAGGTTACTATCAACGAGGATGGTGTTCTGCGACTTCAGGGTCGTCTATGTGTTCCTAATGTTGATGGGATGAGGTAAAGGAATCTAGAAGAGGCACACCGTTCTCGGTATTCTATTCATCCAGGTGCTACAAAGATGTATCCTGACCTGCGACAGCATTATTGGTGGCGGCGAATGAAGAAGGACATAGTTGAGTATGTCGTGAGGTGTCTAAATTGCTAGCAGGTTAAGTATGAGAACCATAGGCCAGGTGGCCTACTCCAGCATATAACTATAGCTGAGTGGAAATGGGAGCACATTACTATGGACTTCATAGTTAGGTTACCGCGGACCTTGCGGAAGTTTGATGCAGTTTGGGTCATTGTCGACAGGTTGACCAAGTCGGTACACTTCATTCCGGTTGTGACCACGTATACTTTAGAGAGGTTGGCCCAGATTTATATTCAGGAGATAGTTTGCTTTCATGGTGTGCCTGTCTCCATCATATCAGATAGAGTCCCTCAGTTTACTACGCCTTTCCAGAGAGAAGTACATAATAAGTTGAGGACCCGTGTATAGCTCAGCACAACCTTTCATCCACAAACCGACGGGGAGCCGGAGCGGATAGTTCAGATCCTGCAGGATATGCTCAAAGCATGTGTGATTGACTTTGGAGGGCAGTGGGAGCGATTCTTGCCTTTGGTCGAGTTTGCTTACAATAAATCAGTCCAACACCGAGATGGCTTCTTTCGAGGCTTTATATGGTCGGCGATGTCGTTCACCCATCGTATGGTTTGAGCCCGACAAGGCTAAGTTATATGGTACTGATTTGGTGAAGGATGCCTTGGAAAAGGTAAAGTTGATTCAGCTGTGACTTCGTACAGCATAGTCCAGACAGAAGAGTAACGCGGATCAAGGCGCATGAGTTATCATTTATGGTGGGCGAGAAGGTTCTCTTGAAGGTCTCGTCGATGAAGGGAATCATGAGGTTCGGGAAGAACGACAAGTTGAGCCCAAGGTTTATAGGCTCATTTGAGATGTTTAGACGAGTTGGGGAGGTTTCTTATGAGCTTGCTTTGCCTCCCAGTCTATCGGGAGTTCATTCGATTTTTCACGTGTCTATGCTCTGGAGGTATCATAGCGACAGGTCACATGTGTTAGATTTCATCACGATTTAGTTAGATGAGAACCTAGGTTATGAGGAGGAGCCAGTTGCCATTGTTGATAGGGAGGTTCGCCAGTTGAGGTCCAAGATGATTTCTGCACTAAAGGTTTAGTTGAGTGTCCAACCAATCGAGGAAGTGACTTGGGAGCCCAAAGAGGACATGTGAAGCAGATATCCACACTTATTGAGCACTTCATGTATAATTCTAGACGCATTCGAGGACGAACGTTTGTTTAAGGGGTGGAGATGTAATGACCCGACCGGTATTTTGCCTTCTAGAATCCTGTTCCCCTAAACGACACTCCCCATATGTGCTTTTACTGTTTTATGATTTGCTGGGATGATTAGTGCGAGATTTGGAAAGGTTTGGGTTGAAATAGGAGCACTTGGTTCCTTAGTTGGCTTTAAGAGGCTAAGTTTGACTTTGGTCAACATTTTGAGTAAATGACCTCGGAATCGGGATTTGATGGTCCCAATAGGTTCGTATGATAATTTTGGACTTGGGCGTATGTTCGAAACGGGTTTTAGATGACCAGAGAGTGTTTCGACGCTTAATATTGAAAGTTGGCATATTTAAGGTTTTAAAGTTCTTTAAATTTGGTTTGAAGTAGGGGTTGGTGTTATCGGGGTCCAATTGAGATTTCGAGCCTGAGAATAGTTCTGTATGGTGATTTAAGACTTGTATGCAAAATTTGGTATCGTTTCGAGTAGTCTAAATATGTTTCAGCGCATTCATAGTAAGTTGGAAGAACTTGAAGTTCATAAGTTGATTCAATTTAGTTTGGGGTCTGATTCTTAGTTTTGATGTTGTTTTATGCATTCCGAGAGTGCAAACGAGTCCTTTTTGTGATTTTGAGCTTGTTGGTATATTTGGACGGGGCCTCGGGGGCCCCGGATGCCATTCAGACAATGCGTAGATTGAGTTAATACTCAAAAGGGGGCTGCTGGTACACCAGTTGGTGTGCCCGCACATCCGAGCTTTTAGCCACAGGTGCGATCCCGCAGATGCGCCATTTTGGCCGCAGAAGCGGCTTTCTTCACAATGGGAGTTAAATACATATATTATGAGTAGATTTGACATGTAAAATTTGTGAAATCATGGGTTTAGATGAAAAACCTTGATTATGATAAAAATGGGATTTAACCATGAAAACAGTTATGGAATTTAGTAAAAATTATATATTTGAGTTCGTGATGTTATGTGTAACAACTTTCTTCAAAGAATTCCTGAATTCGGGCACGTGGGCCCGGGGGTCAATTTTAGAAATCCTTCAATTGGGGTTGGGTAATCACTTTAATAGTTAGAATATGAACTTTTGCACATGTATTGATTATTTTATATAATATTTTACTAGTTTCGGGTTGTTTTACACCGAGTTGAGGGTTTAAAGCATATTTGAGAACCTGAAGTGGACTTGAGAACGAGGTAAGTCTCTTGCCTAATCATATAAGAGGGAACTCATCCCGTAGGTGTGTTTTGTGGTGAATTACTTGTGTGGGGAGCTATGTACGCACTAGGTGACAAGAGTTCGTGCGTAGCTATATTCCATGTGATGTCCGGGTAGTCCTAGGTTTACATCAGGCTTTATTGATGCCTTATCTGATTATGCTTATTAATTGTCTTGAATAGAGCTGTGATTGAGGATTTCAAGATTTAAAATTTTCAGTTTAGACTTCTTATTTTTGGAAAGAATTGAAGAATTAGATAATAACTTTGAGAAATCTATGTTCACTCGAGTCGCAAGTATTTCCACGAGCGCGGTATATTCCACTACTCTCGTGGGAGGAGGTCGTTCGTCTTGCCAGGTTAATAGATGCATCTATGGTTCGTGCCGCTCGACCCTCGGCAGTGCACAATTTATATATTGTATTTTGGATCGGGCCGTACGACTTCGGCATAATTCGTGCGTACTAATAATACTTGGGCCCAACTATACTTGATATTGTTTTATTGGCTTGAGGTTAAATTGTTAAATGATGAAAATTGATTTGGGACTTACGATCAGTATAAGAATTGTTTATGTATTTCTTGTTATTGAGTTTCCGTTTTATTTATATAGCCCATGCTTATTTAGAATTTCAGTAATTTATTGTTTGCCCATAGTAAGTGTCGAAATCGACCCCTTGTCACTACGTTTTTTAGGTTAGACTAGATACTTACTGGGTACATGTTGTTTATGTACCCACGCTACACTTCTGCACTAACCGTGTAGAATCTGAGGCAGGTGCATCTGGTTATCATCTCGGCGCACACTACTTATTGCCTCGAGACTTTGCGGTGAGCTGCCTTCTGAGCCCGTTCTGCAACACCTGAAGTCTTTCTTTTGCTTTTACTTTCTGTCTACTTTACTTCAAATAGTAGTTTAGTAATTTTTTTTTTGTATATTCCACTAGTTGCTTATACACTGGTGACACCAGGTCTCGTCAATTATGCTAGTAGGCACTTGATGACTTTGATCATTTGCTTCACCTCATTGCTCTTAAAAATTGTTCATTTCTCATTTCATTTTAATTTTCACATCTCATTTATTCAATAACTAAAAATCAATTATTTTTAAACAGTTAAAAAAAATCATCACACGGTTAGTTCACTGCTAACTTGCCTAGCAGTAATATTGGACACCATCACGTTTTATAGGAGAAATTGGGTCGTGACTGGCTTCGCCAGAGAATATGTCATATGTCTACACTTTTTACTTTGTGGTTTGTATTAAAACGAGACAAAAAGAAACCCTCATAGAAAAAGAAAATATATAACATGACAAAAGAATAACGAAGCCATTAAATTCTCTATCGTCGTAGACAGAGACTTCCCTTGGGTGGTTGTTTTCTATTGTAATAGTGATAGATCCTATGTCCATAGTCGATTATTTTGCATGGTCCTAACAAAATGGCCATAACTTAGTATAGAAAAGTTCAAATAAAGTTCCCTTTGAACAAAATTTCATGTGGACTACAATTTTTCTTTATCACAGGGTGAGTCTAATACTCTTCCAATTGCAATTTCAACGAAGCTCAAGCTAAAGAAATGGAGAATGAAGGATGCCAATTGATGTTATAATTCTCCTAATAATTAGTTTATGTAAAACTGAATCAATTAGTTTGAGGATGATTTTTATTAATAAACATAAACTTTAAATCTAGTTAGATGCTCTTTCTGGTTGTGGTAGATGTTCCATACTTAATTGTACCCAAAATTGTTCTTTTAACTTAAAACTCCTCGGAATTGTCTAATTTTAGTTCTTCCCTCCGTGTGCAAGGATGCATATTTAGTGTTAGTGGTTCCTGTTATAAGGCCAACAAATTACAAGTTCTCAATTTCGTTGAACATTACAAATTTAGTAATACTTACATATTTGAAAACATTTATGTAAAATTGAATTTATAAACATAACAAAATTAATCATGTGTTGGGTACTTACCTCGCTCAATGTACTCGCTTTTAAAGTACTTTTATCCTTAGAACATAGAAGCACATTTATTACAACTACTACGTAGATAGTTTGGATTTTTTACCTTCCCAAGTACAAAATTTCAATTTTGCTTTTGATGTAATTAGATAGGTAATGGAGCCCAATCTTGTAACCGTTTGAGTTTACTCTCTCTCTCGATCGATCGAATGAATTCGCAGTCCTATGAAGCTTCTAACACAATACTGATCTCGTCCAAGTCGCACCTCTATTCGGGGTTGTGAAACAGTTGATTGCAATAATAATATCCAACAAGGAGTCGGGATCGAATTCACAGAGAGATGAAATGATATTAGTGGTATATATCTGGATCAAGCACGTGAAGTATCTTAATTGCACTTCCACAAATGTTGTTTTGTTTTTACTTCTAAAATTATGCCACTGTGTACAAGTCTAAGATATAAAACTAGAGAATATTGTTTTTGTTGTTGTTTTCAAATAATGTAAAAGACCTAGGGCTATGACCTTTACCTAGGTGTTTGACTAACGGGTTGTAAACTTTAAAGCGTGTTTGGTCGGGGTGTATTATAGCTATCAACACACAATTACCCACTCAATACCTCTCGGTAAGAGAGTGGTTTTGCCCAATTTGGCATTTTCAAGTCCAAATGGGTATTGAACAAAACATTTGACAAAATGCTCAAGTCGGGTTTTACTATCTCTAGGTTTAACCCTTTAATTGGGACTATCAATCTCTTGATTTCATCCCAAATTCTTGTTAGCCAAGTTTTCCTAGACTAAGTCTCTCTTTCTCAAGAAGAGACCAAGTCAAGTAGGCATGAACTAATGTTTGCAACTATTAATTTTACAATTAATAGTTAGAACAAGGCTAAATAATAAACATCCAACCATAAATATGTCCTAATTCAAACAATCATTAGGTTCACACACTAGGGTTGGGTCACAACCCTAGATAAAAATCTAGCTAATCATATTGGGTATTGAAGAAAATAAAGATGAAAAGATGATAAAACTCATATTGCAAGATTAATAGATGAAAATCCAAAGTAAAATAACCAATATAAGCTAAAGTTTCCTAAAAGGGTTAAGAAAAATGGGTACAGAAGTTTCAGTATTCAAAACTTAACCTAATTTCGTGAAAGAAGTCTATTTATACACAACTGAAATTTTCGGACAAATTTGCCCTTTTGGAGGTTCTGCTGCCGCACAATTATGTGTGCGGCCCCCGCACTTTTCTTCAGCTCTTGACAGGAGTTGATTCTGCGGCCTCATAATTCTTGATTGCGTCCATATCTCTTAAGTTCTGCGGTCCGCACAATTCTGGGTATGACCGCACTGTACTCTTCTGCGGACCGCACATTTCCTGAGTGCGATCGCATAGTTAACTTATGCGGCCGCACAATTATGATGTGGTCTGCATTTCATTTTTAGCTTAAAGTTGATCTCTCTGAACATTGACTTGTGCAGCCTCACAATTATTGTGCGATCCGCACTTTACACTGGGGCTCTGCTGATTCTTCTTCACATTCTGTGGCCGTAGATAGAAATCTACGGTCTGCACTTGAGCTTGTGTGCTTAATTTTTGTCCTTGTTCAAAAACACTCCTTCTTGAGTTGGATTTCATTGTAATGACTCATTTTCCAATACTCCTCCAAGTAAGCATATTTCATCAGTTTTCGGGAATACAATTAAATACTTTTGGACTAAAACGAAAGTTAAAAGGCGCTAATAAGTAGTCAAAATACTCACTTATCAACTCCCCAAACTTAAGCATTTGCTTGTCCTTAAGCAAATAATGTAATTCCCACCTCCACAAGATAAAGGCCATTCCATCGAATCTAAAGTGAATCAAACACACATCAATTGGGACCAACAATTACCCACAACACTTATGAATTATCAACAAGGCAATTATTTGAAGTTTTAAGCACCAATAGTTCTAATGTGACACTTGGGCATCAAGAATTGACTTTTACTCATCAAGGAAGTTCACTCTTTCATGTAGGTCATTGTGAAACCCAAACTCCTACTCCTCTACTCTCCGTTAGCATATCTCACTTAAGAATGTAGCACTTGATTCAAGGATTTGTGAAAAGTTTGCTCATCTCTCTCGAAAGAATGTCACAAGTGCGGCTCTAAGTACCATATGATTGTCCTTCATGTAAATCACCACTAATTTAAGTTCACTCGGCTTGAAATCACGTAGGGCTTTTACGAAATGTAATGAAGGCTTTTGTACTACGGTAGGGAATGTTGGAATCGAATGGATTCATCTTTTCTTAAGCACTCTATTTTTTCTTTTTGGCTCATGTTTTGCCGACTCTTTGAGTCATTTTCTTTTTCCTTAGGGGAACTAGAGAGACTTAACATCACTATTTCTTGGTCATGATATTTATTTTCTCGCTCTTTGTCTTCTCCATGCTTTGCATAGTTGCTTTTCTTTGAATCCCTTCAACTCTTCAGCTTATTCTTTTTATTTTTGCATTTTTCTTTTGTTCTTTCTTTCTTTTTCTTTTTCTTTGCCTTTCCTTTTCTTCATTTATTTTCTCTTTTTGTACCTTGATACCATTTTCAAACTCCTCGTCTCTCCCCCAAACCTATGTTTTAGCCAATTGTTTATCATGAGTGTTAAGGAAATTTCGGGTGCCAAGAGAGAGTCACTACAAAACAGGTAAAGACTTGTAATGTGGTTATCAAATGTGAAAGGTTTTAGGCTCAAAAAGGTTGACTAGGGAGAAAGACATTGGTGGGCCATTGAAAATTTCAAAACGGGTCAAGGAGAACCCACAATCACTTCTCAAGCCAAGTAAAACATAAAATTTCTCCTAGAAACACATTCGGGGCAAATTCTAGACTGTTAGCACGGGTACTTGGACTTGCAACAAAACATCTCACCTCTCATACAACTGGATTGCTAAAGAGGATAGAGTCGAGAGCCCATAACAACCATATTCAAGATTGAAAATCACTAATGGTTCAACTAAACCACTCGATGATCACCTAAGTCAACACAAGAGTCAAAAGGTCACTAACTAAAGCTATTTCATTCCAAGAACTTGTTTATAATCATAAGCATGTAGTTAAGTGAGTTAGTACCAAGTGAAGAATGCTTGACTCTCTTATTCATTATTACTATTGTTCTTGCCTAAACATAAAAAATGGACTTAATCCTTAAGAAGGTTGTCACGCCATCCATCGTCGGGAAGAGTCACCCCGTTCACACAAAAACCACCTTTGGAAAGAACTGTGGCATTAAGAAACCAAAGGCTTATTGATCACTTAAGCATAAAAAGAAACTACTAAATAAAAAAGAAGCTATTAGGATAAACATTGACTACTAAGAAAACAAAATAAATAAGCTATGAAGTAAAGCATAAATGAATATACAAACTGAGAAAGGAAAAGAGAATACATCAATGGAGAGAGAAGAATATATACAAAATGAAAACGAAAATAAAAAGATAAAATTATCAGTTATTACAGGCCAATGTTGAATGTCAAATCAAAATAGACTCCACCCCCTGAATAATAATATCCATTATCCTCAATGCTTAACAAAATCAAAATAAGGAAGGGAAAGAGTTGAGAGGACTCCTATGTGGTCTCAGTTTCCATAGCAGCATCACCCCCCTCAGGCTCCTCCAATTGGATCTCATCATCCTCTGCTCGGGGAGTAGCTGGGTTGGTGAACATCTCTAGCATCGCCTCAACAGTGTAGGAAGCGAGCTTTGGCTCCTCATACTGGTCAGCTGGTGCCACTGGTGTTGATGGTTCTGTTGGGTCTATTGGTACTGATGGATCTGTCTCCATCAGTAACTCAAATGGAAGATCACCAGCTGCTGCTATCTTGGTCACCTCTCGTCTCAACTTGTCAACTAATTTCCTTGAAGCATCGGACTTTCTCATCTTCTTCACCTGCTTCCCAAGCTCCTCAACTGCTCCCCCATGTGCCACCAAAGTGTCCATGATGGTCTTTTGATTCTCTAATATATTCTTCAAGGTTTCCTCTACTGACGGAGGAACCCAGGTGTTGGGGTAGAAGCCAGTACTGCAATAGCAATAGATAGGTCAGACAGCTTTGCAGTAGTTGTCTGCATCCAATTGTTGAGACTCGCCAGTGACTGGGAGACTCGTAAAGCAGAGAGTGGATAAGTAGAGGAGGAAGGCATTGATATTGATAGCCCTGAAGATGGAGGTGGTGGCATGGCGGTTGTCTCGGTGGAAGGCCTGGTTACTGTTGAAGGCATGGATGTTGTAGAAGGCATAGCAACTGAATTTGCAAATACCACCGATGGCTCATCAGACCGGCCTATGGTAGTAGTTGACTTACCCTTGTTCGTCCTTCAGACAGTACCAGGAGAAGGGCTTCTAAGCCCGAACCTTTGTATCAAAACTCTTGGGCTCCACCCCCACATCTGTAAGATACTCCGTGATAGTGTTGGGATACGGATAGGAGCCTTCACCCTGCCTGACAAGAAGCGACATGTTGGCTGACATGATGGAACCGACATTGAATGGGTACCCGGCCATGATTGATGCAACCAAGACTGCCCGAGGGACTAGGAGATTGTTTTCATTCTAGCTCGGGTATATGCGACTGCATACAAATGTTTGCCACCCTTTTGCCTCAAAGTTGAGGGTGGACCACTAAATGGGAACCCCTGTTGTGATCCATGGTGGTGGTTGTCCTAAAGCTTCTAGTATCTCAGCTATCCAAGGGCGAGTCACATCATCCATTGTGAACTTCTCTAAATACTGCACCGACTCTACCTCCTCGAGCCCCAAGTAATTGTTCAGGGTGCTCTGATAAAATCTAACCTTCAAGTTCCTCACCTTGGTCACCTTTGTCACCTTAGTCACCTTTTTATGTGCTCCACATTGGCGTAGAATTCCCAGACTAAGTGCTCCTTGGCATCCATCACACTTTGAGTGAACCATGTACACCCTTTTCTCTCAAGGAACTGCTTTGCCACATTCAGATTGAACCTACCCAAGTCTTTCAAAAGAAATTGACACTAAAGTGTGAGAGATCTCTGAGGCCACCACTCTCGAAACCTGGTAAAAGCTGTCAGGCTCACGAATCTATATTCCCGAATCTCCTTCTTTTTCGACCTCTCGAGGCCGGCAACTCTAGGATCACCCCCTCGGCCATCATTCGGAATATTATCATCATCATCATCTATTGTGACTGGTGTGGTGGGGGTGTGAGTAGATGAGAGTTCTGAACCCTGGATGCCATCTTTCGACCCCTCAGAAGTGCTTGCTGAGGTGGAAGTCTCATTTGTGAGATGGTATCTTCCTAGGAATTGCTGAGGTTGAGATTGGCCTTCGGGATGTTCTTCCACAGAGTGGCCCTCATATGCTTCCCTAGACTAGATGTAAGAACTTTATTCAGAGGGATCTGTGGCCCTACCTTGCCCGGTGGTTTCCTTTTTAGATATCCCTTTCTGCAAAACGAGTTGTAAGGTACCCCTGCCTCGGCCTCGGGAGGATTCACCCCTCCCCTTGGATGTATCACAGCGTCCACGTGATCTAACCATTGTTTTCAATACATAGCAATAGGATTCAGTTAAATTTCAAATCCAGAATAAAAACAGTTGTAGACAAAACAATGTGCAGGATGGGGAAGTGTGGTCCGCACAATTTTGAGTGCGGTCGCAGATGGTCTTGTGTGGACCGCACAATTTTGGGAGTGCGGACACAGTTGTTGATCTGCGGCCCGTGCAATTCAATCTCAAAATTTCAATTCTCTGAAGATGGAGAATCGATCGATCTGTGGCCGCACACACTTTTCTGCGGTCGTGGTTCAATTTCTCCGCACCGCATAATTTTGAGTGCGATGCGCATAATCACAACAAAAAAATTTACCCTAGCCTATTGATCTGTGGACCGCACAATTTCTTGTGCGGCTGAACAATTCAAAAACACACGACGGTTACTTAGGGTTTTTCAATTTGGCACAATTTAGGCATGGTATTGGCAATTTAGGCATGATACATAGTTTACCCGTCCCCCAATTAGCAAGTAAGAAGTTACCCGTACAATTTTAAGATCGCGTGATGATTAATTTGACATTTAGGCCTAAAAATAACTAAACTAATTATGAATAAAAATTAAGAAAATTGAAAAATCCAAAGATGGATTGAACATACCAGTAATGTAGTGATACAGGGAAAAACCAAAGATGATGAAATGAGAGTGATATGCTTGAATCAATTTAATGCATTGTGCTTTCTTTAGTGTCAAATATACAGAGTGTGTAAAGTTTGAACAGTGGTGAGGGGTCAATATTTATAGCTGAACGATTTAGGGCAAGGTTTCGAAGATGATTGCGGCCGCATAATTTTATGTGTAGTCCGCACTTCTTACCTGTTACCAGTTTCACCCATTGATTATATGCGGTTCGCACATTTCTGAGTGCGGCCGCAGATTTTTGTGCGGACCGCACATTTCCTTGTACGGCCACAGATCGGCCATTTCTCTGACATGCAAAATTTTAGAGAGTTTACAATTTCTGGTCTCCAGTTATGCGGCCGCAACAAGAAATGTGCGGCCGCAGACCCCTCTCTGTTGTGGCCTTCAATATTGTGCGGTCCGCACAATAAATGTGCAGTCTGCACTTTTTTCACACTTAGCCATTTTTTGAGCACAGTTCCTGCAAAGCACACTCATTCCCGCAACGCACTTCAAAATCAGTTAGCACAAAACAAGACCTATCTAAAGAAGAAAAAGAAAAAGAAAAAGAAACATGGGTTGCCTCCCAAAGCACCTGATTTAACGTCGCGGCACGACGCAGATTACCATCAATCGCTTGAAATGAATCACTGCCACAACGTGGCCATCACCAACTTTTCCGAGATAATGCTTCACCCAGTGACCATTGACTCTAAACACCTCATCATTTTTATTCTTCAAATCCAATGCACCAAAGGGTGTCACAGTCACAACTTTAAACGGGCCACTCTATTAAGAGTTCAACTTTCCCGGAAACATCCGTAACCGAGAATAAATAATAACACAAGATCACATTCTTTAAATTCCTTGTTCCGAATGTACTTGTCATAGAGGTACTTTATCTTCTCCTTGTATAAGGAAGAACTTGTATATGCATGGTCCGGAATTCATCTAGCTCATTCAATTGTGCCACCCTTAAGTTGGCGGCAACATCCCACTCAAGATTTAGCTTCTTCAAAGCCCACATGGCCTTGTGTTTAAGTTCCAACGGAAGGTGACAAGATTTTCCGAACACCAACTGGTATGGAAACATCCCAATCGGTGTTTTGTAAGCCATCCTATAAGCTCATAAAGCATCATCAAGTTTCTTCGACCAATCCGTCTGGTTGGCATTCACTATTTTCGACAAAATACTATTGATCTCTCGGTTGGACACTTCCACTTGTCCGCTTGCTTAAAGGTGATAGGGGGTCGTGACTTTGTGAGTGACACCATACTTGGTGAGTAAGGTATCGAAAGGTTTTTTGCACAAGTGCGATCCCCCATCACTTATGATGGTCATTGAGTACCGAATCTTGTGAAAATATTCTTTTTCAAAAATTCCACCACACTTCTAGCTTCGTTGTTGGGTAGAGCAATGGCCTCAACCCATTTTGACACATATTCCACAACTACCAAAATGTGGGTGTTCCCATAAGAGCTTACAAGTGGTCCCATGAAATCAATGCCCCACAAATCGAAAATATCAATTTCCAAGATAGTGGTGAGGGGCATCTCATTTTCCTTTGAAATCCCATTAGCCCTTTGACATTCATCACAACACTTGACTAGATCACTTGTGTCCTTGTAGAGAGTAGGCCAATATAATCCACTAGTCAACACTTTTTCCGCAGTTCTTGCTCCACCATGGTGACCAACATATGGTCAAGAGTGGAAAGCCCCAAGAATTTCAACTTGTTATGCCTCCGGCACACATCTTCTAATCATGCCATTGGTAAAAATCCTAAAGAGGTACGGTTCATCCCAATAGTAGTCAAGGCAATCCTGTTTGATCTTCGTCATTTGGTTTGATGAGAACTCATTCGGTATAATACCACTCACAAGATAATTTCCTAAGTTAGTGAACCACGGCATATCGATCATTGAAATGGCTAGAGGTTGCTTGTCGGGTAAGGAGTCATTGATTTCAAGGCCATCATGTAGCCTCTCCTCCTCCTCCAAGCGAGA
>MDKH01037974.1:0-22236 GCA_005239495.1 Nicotiana undulata
AAAATGTACGTTGGTGCTCGGCAAATATGGCTCGGGTACTAGTCATGACCCTCCAGTTTGGGTTGTGACAAACTTGGTACTTATCCCATACGTATAAATCTATGTCTTCTAATGCTTCCACATTACTGTTCATCTTAAGAATGACTGGCTAATCTCCTCTCATAATTTATAACTTTTATCCATCCATTTTTGATTCACCTCAATTTTGATCTGTAATCCACCCGCGATAACTTAACCTTTTATGTAATATGACCGCTAGGATGCACATTTTATCGGGAAACATCTGATATGATTAGATTGATCCACCTGGGGCAATACCCTGCTTTCTTAACCGTAGCTCCCAGCATCCCAATCTGATTCACCTTGCGTGGGTATTTTAATCATGTCCAATTCATGAGATCCCTTTCTTTTCTTCGTCATATCATTACTCAATCGCAGGCCCAAATATCATCCTTTGTCTAGAATAATTACATCCTCATTCTATTAACAGGGCAACATTCCATCTCTTCTAAATGTTATTAATCTTAGATTCCTTTGAATTTATTCAGGGTATAGTGAGATTTGTATAACTTAGAAAAATCATATACTCTGCTTGTTTTCATGGGCTTAATTCTGACGACTTATCCATTTTGTTATAGCTTGCGACCTACACATCTCTATTTATATTACTTGCAACCTTTCAACTTGCTTGCATCATAGATTTCCTTATGTCATTCTGGGACATTAAGCGAGACATCACATAGTCTCTAACTCTTCTTTCACTCGCTAATTAGACCTTTCGATACTTAGAAACCATAGGTTGGAAGGTATGCCACTGACGATGCTGATATCATTCCTGGATACTGAATCTCAGCGCTTCTAGTCTTTTACCTGAAGTATGGACCACTCTCTTCTTTCTATACTTGAGTATTTAGTACGTTGTTCACCTTTACCTTACTTACTTTAAAATATCACCTCACGTACTTCTATCTCTTTTTCATAACCTCCCTCCCACATAGGTATAAATCACATCTACCATTTGAAGTTTTATTGTAATACTTGCACCTCTAGTGCCTATACAATCCGGCGGGAGCTCCATACTGAATTCTTATGTGGCTGATATTTTTCTAACTGGCTTTATCGTAGAGCCATTATAGAATATGGTCGTTGTGCTATATCCCTTGCACATGTGATTCTGCTCTGTTCTTAATCATGATTCCTATAACTTATGGGTCCAATAATCGGATTCTTGATTTACTTTGTTCATGTAACTCTTTAGTTTCCTCCTTCTTATGACCTTTCTGTCGGCTTAAGTTATCTCCTGATCCGTGGTTCATGGTATTAGTTATTCTATTTAGCCTTTCATGGGTACTGATGAATATGCATAATACAATCCTTTAACAATTTAATCCTTCGTTTATGACCTGGGCTTAATTCTTTCTTTTAACGTATACTAGAATCTTCTACGGCTATATATGCTGCATGTATAAAACTCTGAACCCTTAAGTGCGTTCATAACGTAACCAACTCTGGATCATTGATCGAATAATTTCTTTCGTTCCATCTTAGCTTTCTTTCAATGTAAGCTATTACTTTCCTGGTTTTTCTGCCCCCTTGTTGCGTCCATACTTAGCTTATCTTAGTGCCCACATATGCTAGAGTTTTTGTGCAACTCATATGATCTCGAATATTACTTTTAATTTTACTTTCTGTTCATTAGCCACGGTAGGTGCCACTTCCTTATGGAATGCATATAATGTTGTTGTGAGACTATTGTTATAATACCCTTTCCTCTTTAGGTTACTGTCCTTAGGCTGAAGCCTTCTTCCTTATTCCCTCAGTTAGTCTTTAGTTTTAGTATTTAGTGAGAACCTTCTGGCTCTTGTAAAGCTACCAGCTTGTTGTATTTCTTACTCGACAAAATTTTTTATGTTCGTACTTACCTATAATTATCCTTTGTTACTTACATCCACGACCTTATGCTTGTAAGGCTGCTTCTGAACTAATATGTTGACTGTCTTCCAAGTGGCATTCTCTTTTATTTCCCCAACACTTATACGGTGTCTTTAACTATCCCAACTCCTATCTGAATATTTCTCAAAGGTGACGATGTCATAACTGCAAGGATGAATTCCCCATGTTAGGGTTCCTTGTGTTTATCTTGCATGATCTGCTGATTTGTCTGTAATTTCTTGTCTAGTCATGATTAGGCTCTTCCTGAATCAACTACTAACTACTCGTCGACCCATTCTCATATCCACATCCCGTGCGATCTCTTTTGGGTTATTTCCTTTTGTCTTACCTCTTGCACTAGCTCCTTATTTATTAATAACAACTCGGGCAGGAACCTTTACATCCTCCTTGACGTCGTGCTTGCACAATATTCTTGAATCGTAGCGTATCTGTAAGATTTTGATAAGTTCCGTCTCATTCCTCTTTCATTTATCGCATTCTTCCTTTACCATTCCATAGTCACTAGAACCACTTAATTCTGGCTTAATGCCACATTACTCCATATTCCCACCTTTAGGGATGTACTAAAAACTGAAGCCACGAGGATCTACCTATATATATATTACCTCTTCATATTTGGCGTCGTTCCTCAACATCAATGATCCTTACTCGCCTTGCGACAATTCTTCTGTACCAAGGATGACAAATTCCCTTACTCACGAGGGTGACACTTAGCGTAAATGGCACATACAGTCTCTTAAGATTAACTTTGCTCACATTGTTTGCTCTAGGAAAGCGTCTCCCCGAATGACTATTCTCTGTATTCATCGTGAATCTTCTCCTGTGATCCCTTCTATTACCGCTGGAACGAAATCTGAAATTCCTATGATGCCGAGTACTTCCCAATCATTCAGTCCCTAATTCATATTTAGTTTATCTTGTTTGCTAGTCCATACTGATTTATGTTACTCTGGGGATTAACTCTCCCCTCTGGTAGTCGCGTTGGAGTTACGAACTTATTTCTTGAAATAAGGATATAACCTTATGGCCTATACTCTTTCGTCGTCTTAAGGCCCATTACTTTTCGTCTCTTACTTCATTTGACTATAGGTTCTATAACACTCTACCGTTTTCATCCATGTATCATACCTTATTCATAATACTTCTTTATCTCTCTTCTCATTACTCTGCTAATATTTTTGCATATCCCTTTTCTTGTGAAAACTTCAATACGACATTCTTTCGCTTTTAGCTTCCCTTTGCTCCATCCAATGGCTCTTTGGGTTGCTCAACATCCTCGCTCTACTAGGGATGAGAGCCACACTTAATGTAATATTTACCCCATCCAGGCTTTCACTGCCTATTTTCTGAATGCTAGTATCTAATCATAATATTCTAGGGTGCACCATCTGGGTGTCTCACAAGAAGATCTATTGGAATATTTGTAATACCCTTCGAAAATGCCAACAAATGAAAGTAATCCATTTACCAATTTGGGTTACTCTAACCCCATCTCGATCTTGATATCTCATCCTTCTCTTAACTATACTTGTTAGCCCCCACAGGGCATAACTGAAATGGGTGTGACCAATTGTACATACCTTTGTTACTGTTGAATATAATTCAAAAAGTTTATGTTCCTCTGCCTCAATTATAAACGTTGTTAACCTTCATTAACTGGGCGCCTCGTACCCTTCTTCATCTTGCTTCTTTTGCTTGTGTAAACTTGTATTTATCTTCTTAATCTCTCATTGTCTTTCACCATAGAGGTGGATAGGCATTCTTTTCTTTAAGGCTACTTATCAAGAGGCTTGCATCTTTCAGTACGCACATGATCTGCTGAAGACCTCATACTTACTTATCATAAGCATGATACAAAGTCGAGTTCCTCTAATTCAACACTTCCACAACTATAACTCTTATCGATCATCTTTCGGAACGTAGGCATCGTCTTATTACGAATAAAAATAGAATTTCGGAATTTGAATTCTTATAAGTGAGCTCTACCACACTATCTAGAGTAAGAAGAAATAGTGACAATCTTAAATGCCCTTGGGCCTCCTGCTTATAAGTGTGGTGCACGACACACCCATAAACAAGACTCTACTAGACACATCTTGTAGACTCCCTATGACAGAACTGCTCTGATACCACTTTTGTCATGACCCGACTGATGGGCCGCGACGGGCACCCGGTACTTCACTCAACCGAGTACCAACGTATCGTATCTTTCTTATTACATCATCATATACTCGTGACATACGGGCCTAATAGGCCAACATAATCATTTAAAAAATCTAAACATAGGCCGACAAGGCCATACAAGTATTCGTATACATGACATCTGTCTACAAGCCTCTAAGAGTACATAAGTATCATAAAGGTCGGGACTGATCCCCGCCATACCAATCAATACATGTCCTAATTATAATGAACAAATAAGCAACTCCGGAGCAAATGGAGCGCACCAACATCTTCCGCTGAGCTGATAGCCTACTTGGAGAGATCTTGACCTGTCTATCATGACCTTCGGGCATGAACGCAGCGTCCCCATGCAAAAGGGACGTCAGTACGAATAATGTACCGAGTATGTAAGGCAGTATACTGAAAGCTGAAACTGAACTGATAATAATAACTGCAGGTAACTGGAAGTCAAAGATAATCTGAAGATATGCTTACCTGCTGATACTAACTCAAGTCTCTCAATATAGTAAATAAAATAACTGTCCGGCCCTATAAGGCTCGGTAAATATATATATATAACTTTATAATTGCTCTGCCGTAGTAGGCTCGCTCATAGGCGCTCGGCCATACTAGGCTCTGTACCTCGGCCACCGGGCTCGCTCATAGGCGCTCGGACACAGTAGGCTCGGTATATAATTTACCATATGATCAGAGGTTGCCCAATAGGGTCCTGCCCATCGATTATAGCTCGATGGTAATGAAAATACTTTTAATACTGTATATATAAACTCTCTGCTCTTTTGAATGGAATGACAATACTCAAATGAATATGAAGTCCTGATAAAGAGAATATTGTAACTTGTGAGACTAGCAAATATACGTAAATTCAGGAATATGAATTTTTCTTTATGCTTCGTTATCAAACTTGTGTAATGACAAGATCATGCCAAAATGAAATAAGGGCTTAGACTTAACATACCTGATCTGATTCTCTTGTCAATCCCTCTAACACACGTCTTTTGTGATAAAACACGCGACGACGGATAGAAGAAGGGAAAAATCCGTATGATATTCTTCAAAAATATTTTATTGTACTCCCTTAGAATCACAAATCCCACGTTGCTATAGTATTTTTCATATAAATTGTTGAAGCAAATCATGTTTGCAAAATATCAGTTGCAAAGGTAGGATGTCAGATCTTGAATTACTTCAATGATGTTTACACTGCCAGATTCTGGAATGCTCATAAAGGAAATGACTTGGAGTTGTTACACATGTAACAGAACACTATCGAAATTAGAGGAAAAAGAGCTTAATCTCAATAACAGCCTCCTACGACTATCAAACTGACAAGCAACTTGTATCTTTTCCAAATTCAAGTCTCCTTAGTTTTCTAGAGCTCCTACGCGTTAAATATTGAAACGAAACTTGCTTTAAATCCCACCCGTTACATGAAGATTAGATATGAGTATTCTTCAACACAAATGAGATAGATGTACACATATATATCTAATGTTGCCACCACCTTCTTAATGTCATGAGTAGATGACATTTGCTGCCAAATATCCATACTTCCACGTGGGTTGTTGCCCCCTTAATATTTATCCAAAATCCCACTTTAATGATTATCCAAAAACATCTAATTACTTTATTAACTTTCCACTCAATTCAATAATTAACCAATTATCTCAAATTACTTAAAATAGTACTCACTTTTAACACACCTTACTATCATGATCATGTTGTACCTTGTATGGTATTAGTCCATAAATACTGGGTATTTTAGCTCGGGCCGTATTTTATCCCAAAATGTCGAACTTCAACGAAATTCATTTTTTCGATTTGCATACCCTCTCACCTTCATGAATTTACTCATTATTTGTTTGAAAAGGCATAAAATTCTCATAATAATCTCATCTCGAACTTACATCGATTAACTTGCGGTAAAACTTTAACGTACGAGAAATGCGGGATGTAATATCTCATTTCCGAGCTTTCATCAATTTACTTTTGGCATACTTGCACGTACAAAAATATGGGGTGTAACAGTATGTTGTGGAATTCTTATGCTTGATCTTGAAGGTTTCACACATAGATTTCATTAAGTCACAGTTAAGGTTGGCGGCGTTTTTGGTGATGATGGATTCTGGCAACCCGAATCGGCAAACAATATGATCCCTAACAAAGTCTGTGACGACTTTCTTAGTTACACTTTGTAAGATGCAATTTCAACCCATTTTGTGAAATAGTCTATGGCCACTATAATTAACCTGCGCCCATTTGAAGCGGCGGGTTCGATTGGACCGATGACATCCATTCCCCGAGCGTAGAAATGCCAAGGTGCACTTATTGCATTGAGTTCATTTGGTGGGAGTCATATCATATCTGCATGTACTTGGCATTGATGACACTTTTGGACATACCAGATCAGTCTGTTTCCATAGTCATCCAAAATTATAATGCTCTTAATATCTTCTTAGCTAAAACAAAATTGTTCATGTGTGGTCCGCAAGTTCCGGCATGCATCTCTTCGAGTAGTTTGGAAGCTTCTTTGGCGTCAACACACCGTAATAATCCCAGATCTAGAGTCCTTCTATACAGAATTCCTCCACTTTGGAAGAAATGATTGGACAATCTTTGGAGTGTGTGTTTCTGAGTATGATTTGTATGCTTTGGGTACTCTCCTCTTGCCAAGTATTCTTTGATGTCATGGAACCACAGATTCCCATCAGTTTCTTCTTCGACATGAGCACGATAAGCTAGCTGATTATGGGTCCCTACTGAAATAGGGTCGATGAAATTCTTGTCTGGGTGTTGTATCATGGAGGATAGAGTGGCCAGTGCATCCGCGAACTCATTCTGGATTCTCGGAACATGTTTGAACTCTATCTATGTGAATCTATTCATGAAATCTTGCACATAGTACAAATACAGTAATATTTTGGTATTCTTTGTAGCCCATTCTCCTAGAACCTGATGTACCAAAAAGGCTGAATCACTGATTACCAGCAATTCTTGAATGTTCATGTCAATGGCCAACTTGAGCCCCAAGATGCAAGCCTCATATTTCGCCATATTGTTGGTACACGAAAATCTGAGTTTTGTGGATACCTGATAGTGTTGGCCTATCTATGATACCAAATTTCTCCAATACCCACTCCTTTGAAATTTGTAGCCCCATCGAAGAATATTCTCCAACCGTCGTAGGTTTCAGTGATATCTTCCCCTACAAATGATACTTCTTCATCGGGAAAATACGTTTTCAGCGGTTCGTATTCTCCTCCTACATGATTTTCTACCAGATGATCCGTTAATGCCTGTCCCTTGACCGCTTTCTGAGTTACATAGACACTGTCAAATTTATTCAATAGTATCTGCCATTTTGCTAACTTCCCCGTAGGCATGGGTTTCTAGAAAATGTACTTTATAGGATCAATCCTTGATATGAGATATGTGGTGTAGGCGCAGAAGTAGTGCCTCAACTTTTGAGTTATCCATGTCAGAGCACAACAGGTGCGTTCCAGCAAAGAATATTGTGCTTCATATGGTGTGAACTTCTTACTCAGATAGTATATGGCATGTTCTTTCCTTTCTGTCTCATCGTGTTATCCCAAGACACAACCGAAAGCCCCATCTAGTATAGACAAATAGAGTAGCAGAGGTCTCCCAGGTTCCAGCAGGACCAAGACCTGTGGTGTGGACAAATATTCCTTGATTTTTTCAAAAGCTTTCTGGCATTCTTCAGTCCAACTTGTTGCGGCATCCTTCTTCAACATTTTGAAAATTGGTTCAGAGATCACAGTTGATTGCGCTATGAAACGACTGATGTAGTTTAGACGCTCTAAGAAACTCATCACATCTTTCTTGTTCTTTGGAGGTGGCTAATCCTGGATAGCCTTGACCTTTGATGGATCTAACTCAATTCCTCAGCGACTGACGATGAATCCTAACAACTTTCTAGTAGGGACCCCAAAAGCACATTTTGCGGGATTCAGTTTCAAATTATACATTCGAAGCCGATCAAAGAACTTCCTCAGGTCTGTTATGTGATTTGTACCCTTCTTGGAACTGACGATGACGTCATCCACGTACATTTCTATCTCCTTGTGTATCGAGTCGTGGAAAATGGTTGTCATGGCCCTCGTATAAGTGGCTCCTGCATTCTTCAGGCCAAACGACATCATTTTGTAGCAGTATACTCCTCATGGCGTAATAAAGGTTGTCTTCTCAGCATCTTCTTTATCCATCCAGATCTGATGATATCCCGCGAAGCAATCCACAAAAGACTGTAGTTCATGCTTGGCACAATTGTTGATAATATATGTATATTGGTCAACGAGAAATCATCTTTAGGACTTTCTCAGTTTAAATCTTGATAGACGACACATACTCTACTTTCCCATCCTTCTTCGGAACTGGCACGATATTAGCCAACCAGGTTGGATATTCAACCACTCTGAGAACCTTAGTTTTGATCTGCTTGGCGACTTCCTCTTTTATTTTCAGACTCATGTCGGGCTTGAACTTTCTAAGCTTCTGCTTTACAGGCGGACATATAGGGTTGGTAGGTAGTTTATGAGCCACTATAGATGTGCTTAAACCAGTCATATCATCATCATAAGACCATGCGAAAATATCTTCATATTCCTTCAGGGAACGAATGTACTCTTCTCTCTCTGACGGCGACAGGTGAATGCTTACACGAGTTTCCTTGACAGTTTCTGAATCTCCCAAATTGACTATCTCGGTTTCATCCAAATTGAACTTAGGCTTGTTCTCAAAATTTTCCAGTTCTCTAACAATTTCCTCAGGTATTATATCTTCTTCTATTTCCTCTAAATCACTATCCTTATGTTGCGTTGTCTCATTACATGTCACAATGGTAGGTTCATCGGGGTAAGTAATAATAACGTTGTAGAGAGAAAATGTAAAGGATAATAATAAATACTAAAACAACAATCCATTGATAAATATTAAAACGTCAAACAAATGCATTTCAATGATCCGAACAATTATTCAAAAGCAAAACGGTTAAAACAAAATACTGAAAAATGTCTTAAAATGCCCATAAAATTGTTTTCAAAGTAAATGATGCTAATTGCCAGGCTACCCAGGAACTCGACGGGCCCTTGATGGTGTAGCAGTCCAATTCCTGAGAACAACTCCATTCTCTACTGTCTGAATGACGAGGCCTTCCTCCCCCTCCTCCTCAAGTATTTCACTACAGTCCATGTCTTTATCTTCCAAGAACAGATTCCTTATGCCAGCTAGAGCCTCATCTTTTTCAGATCCCCACATCATGTCGGCCTGATGAAATGACTGGCTCAAATATGGTACCGGCTACTCAAGAGGGTAATAAAGGCCACGCTATGGCGATGACCAATCGTTATACTCTTGCCTGGTATACTTATATCCAAGCCCAAATGATGTACCGTGACGCTTTGGCTGTATTGGTTTAGTAATACCCTGGAGATTCTTACCGAGACCCTTACCAGGTTCATACCCTGTCCATGCCAATATGCTTTCTATCTTGCTACTCCACCATTTATCTTTCTCAATTGTGTTGACACGCTCGATGCGATGGTATGTTTCTCCACCCAACTTCCTTTTATTCTTTACAACCAGAACAATTTGATTGGTGTAAATAGGATTACTCCTGATGATTCCATTTGAACTTGACGTCCTGATGTAGAGTAGAGGCTACGGCCCCAACAACATGTATCCAAGGTCGTCCCAATAATAGATTATATATGGTGGATATGTCTAACACTTGAAACTCAACATCAAACCAGGTCGGGCCCATCTGTAAGCAGAGGTTGTCTCCCCAATTGTGGCCCTTTGGGACCCATCACATGCTTTCACGTTCATACTCTATGCTCGTATCTCATGCAGACCCTTACCCAACCTCTTCAAAGTAGTTAATGTACAGATGTTGCGACGTGACCCCTCGTCTATCAGGTTCCTGACAATGAATTTGTCCTCACACTTCATTGATATGTAGTGCCCTATTATGATTTAGTCCTTCCGGCGTTCGTCTTCGTGGAAAGTGATCTTGTGGCTTTGCAATACCTGCCCTACCATATTGGCCATCTCCCCACTGGTAATGTTATTGGGTACATAGGCTTCGTTCAACACTTTCATCAATGCATTCCCATGCACCTCAGAGTTGTCCAGTATTGATAAAAAGGATATTTGAGCAGGAGTTTTGTTCAGATGATTGATCACGAAATATTCTCTCGCCTGCATTTTTCTCCAAAGATCGTCTGGGCCAGTCTCAATGATAGGCGTCTTAGAAGCGGTTTCTTTACTTGTTCCTTCCAAATGTTCATATGTATAAACCCTACCAGTTCTGGTCATGCCTTGTGATGCACCTGTTTCCTCCATTTTCGCTTTTCCTTTCCTTCTCGCTTCCGCAGCTTAGTCCCAGGGTATAGCATTGGACTTAAAGGATGGTGTAGGTGCTACCGTCACGGTGAATGGTGTTTTCACTTCAACCTCAAACGGGGTTGGCGCAACTGAGGGTGTTGTCAATTCGACCTCAAATGGAGTTGGTGTGGCTATCTCAACCTCAATCGGTGCTTAAATCTGTACCACGATAGGTGTGAGACTGACTGGAGGTATTTTAGGCTCATCCCCTTCACGAATGAGTCCAATTGACCTTTCTGGATCCTATTATTCATCGGTTTCTATCACATTTACCCCCTCACCGATCGGGGAGAGGATTATTACGGACATTAGGTGAAGCGTCTTTTGCTTATATAACTTTAGTTTCAATCAATGTCTGGATCTTATCCTTCAAAGTGCGACATTCATCAATATTATGACCCTTCATGCCCGAGTGGTAGGCACACGTCTTATCTGGATTAATCGATTGGGAGGAATTTACCATAGCAACAGCGGGAATGGGAGTGACATAACCGGCAACCTTCAATCTCTCGTACATTTGATCAATGGGTTCAGCAATTGGGGTGTATTGTCTGGGTGGTCTGCGGTCGAAATTTGGTCTAGGTTTTTGGTAGTTTTGGCGGGCTGGTGGTGAATGGCAGTATGCTCGCTGGGTGTTATAAGTATGGTAAGCGGCGACAAGTTGTTGGTATCTAGAAGGCGAAGGGTGATATGTGGGTGAGGGTGTTTGGTGTGTGAGAGGAGAATTTGGACCTTGGGCCACCATCACTGCCCCTACTTCTTTCTTTTTGGAGATACCACCTGACTGTAAGGCTTTGTTTGTTGATTGGAGCGCTTCAAAATTTGTCACCATTCCGCTCTTAATCCCTTCCCCTATTATTTCTCCCAATTTGATGGTGTCAGAAAATTTATGGTTTTCAATAACCATCAGTCTCTCGTAGTATTGCGGATCCTGAGCTCGGACAAAGAACTTATTCATCTGTTCTTCTTCTAGTGATGACCTTACTTTCGTAGCTTCAGACCTCCACCGAGTAGCATACTCGCAGAACGTTTTCGTTGGCTTCTTCTTAAGATTCTGAATGTAGAAAACGTCTGGCGCATTTTCCGTATTAAACCTGAACCGATCCATGAAATCTGACCCCATGCTCACCCAATTAACCCATTTCTTCGGGGTTTTAGTGATGTACCAAGACAGGGCGTCTCCGATGAGGCTCCTCATGAACAGCTTCATGCGGATTCTTTCATCCTTTCCACCCCCTACAAGCTTGTCACAATACGTTCTCAAATGTACCTTCGGATCACCCGTCCCGTCAAACATTTCGAACTTAGGAGGTTTGTAACCCTCTGGTAGTTCTACATCTGGTTGAATACACAAATCCTCATAATTTAAACCCTCGACACCTTTACCACATTTGACACTTTGGACTCTTCCAGTAAGTTTCTTGAGTTATGCCACCATGTTCTTGATGAACAGGTCCTTCTCGGCAGACTCCAGTGTGTACAGGGTCTGTTTTGGAGTGTGGGGTAAGGTTTCCACGTATATGTGGTTGCTTTGATAGACTCCAGGAATTTGGGCGTAGTGGTGGTCGTTGGTTGAGTTTTGGGGATCAGGGGTAGGGTGTGGTGCGTTTTGAGGAGCGTGATAGGTGGTGGTTTGTGGATACTTGGTTGGATGGTGATGATGTTATGGAGGGGTCAGTGCTGGTGGAGGATTGGGATTTTGAGGAGGTGTGGCATATTGATGAGGTGCTGGAGGATTTATTGGGTGTTGGTTTTGTGTGTTTTGGGGAGGTGTCGGGTTTTGGGCATTTTGTTGGTTAATGTCGGGAACGTTCAGGGTGAGGGAAATGTTTGAAAAGTTTCGGACCTACTCAAGCTCCCCTTGTAGCTCCAATATTTTCTGTTCCAACCGTAAGACCAAGTCTTTCTGTGCTGGAGTATTCTGACCATCTGAAATTTTGACATTTTTTGCGTGAGTAGTGTAGCGTTGTCTTTCCTGATACCGCTCATATCATCCGCTTTGGCTTTTCCTTTGTTCTTGGGATCACTTGGTGGATGAGGAGGTGGAGGACTTCTGGATCTGGTATGATATGTTGATGATGCCAGTATGCACGAACCAACCTTAGGGAATGAGAATAAACAAAAGAAACGAAAACAAAAGGTAACCAAGTCAGTAGGGAGTATTAGAAGGATGTTTGCGATATTTAAACATGTATTACGGAATTATAAATTCGTGTCCTAATTTGAGGGACCGCGTTGTGCCCGAGGTAGGCCTAAGCAACATATAGATTTGGAGAAAATTGATGCCGATAACTGTGTCATTTCATTAATGTGAAAATAAACCAAATCTCTACTAAAACGACAATAATGAGAAAAAGTTACTAATGGCATTCGCCTTATTACAATCAAAGTCTAAAACTATTCTATAAAGCAGTAAAACATTATTTCCTAATCTACTTGGTCCTAGAGGTACCTTCTCCATGCTTGGCCTTCTTGGCTCCATCAATCAGGTTCCCCAGGTCGCGCATGTCCAATAGTAGATAAGCCCTTGCTAGATGCCCTCCTTCGTTTCCCTTTGCATTCTGACAGTCCGAGATCCTTTTCCTCATCTTTCCCTCAAGCTCCATCAACCTTGATCCAAATATTCAACCTCTCTATTGATTTAGTAGCGATTTATTTCCACCCGTTGATTGCTTCCATGTCCACTTTATGTTGTTCCAAATGCCTAGATTCAGACTTGAAAACCCTTATGCGCAACATCCTATATTTGACTTGCGCTTCAGCAGCATCGTCAATAACCCTATTTTTTTAGATTAATCCTTAGCTTGACATCTCCCACTATATCATCTACCAACCATGATGGATAGCAGTGCACATGGTTGGTATGATACTGATCTGGCTGGATGGTGTATCTCTCCACAATGACCTTTTGATTCCACATATGATGTGCCTCGAATTTTAGTGGAATGGCGTTCCCCTTAAAGTCTGCTTTGTACTGGACCTTGTTGGAAACCCGAGGTATAACCTGCTTTCTCCCAACTTGCCTCATTACCCTTATAGGAGCATAAGGATATATTCCTCTTAACCTGATCAATACTAGATGAGTATCTTGACCTGATGATGAACTCGCTGCTAGGGAACCATTCGAACATCCAATGCACCTTTTCGTCAGTCAAATTGCTGAAGAAACACACCGAACTTACATCATTTCCTGGTTGCGCAAACCTATTTGGGATAAATGTCATTCTTTTCGGATGATGGTAGGCTATGTGGTCATTCAGTGGTCGACGCAGAAGTTCTTGACGGTATTCGCCTCTCTGAAAGTGTCCTAATAACCATACCTGCAACAATAGATTGCAACCCTCGAAGTGCCCATACCCTTTTTTTGCAGCGATCTAGGGCCCGATACATCTCAGCCAAGATCATAGGGACGATAGTGTAAGTTTTCCCCTTAATTCCCTCTATTAAAGTCCTAGCGACCATAGCTAGGAGAGTGTGGATCCTTTCCCCTTCATTGGAAATATCATCATCCCAAGAAAACAGACAACGAATACAAAAATCCGACAGTATGTCCAACCCAAAGAAGTAATGGCAAGTTCATCATGGAGAAGGGGGTATGACTTGATATGCCCTTAGCGTTCATAAATGAACTCAAATGGTATACATGATTTCTTCAAACAGAGTAATTCATCATTTTTCTTGAAACCCATCATTTTCAAGAAACCTCGGGGACTGCGGTTTTCCGGTACCAATAAACCAGGACTATCCCATGGGATCCCAGCTAAGCCTCATATTTCCTCTAAAAGAGGATTCATTTCTATGTCGCCAAACGAAAGACAGTTCTCTTCTCATCCCAAAACATGGTGGCGGCCTCAATCAATGCGTTATTTAGCTGAATGTCCAATAAAGAGGGTAGATTCCCAAGTACCCTTTTCACATGGTTCTTGTCACTAAGTGAGAGGTTTTTCCACCAATAAAGTAGCAAATGTGGGATGCTTTGAACCATGCCGAACCTAGGGATTTCGTGCCTCATTTCTGCAAAACAAATAGAGTTATCCCCTTTCCCCCTCCGGATTTGACTATTACACATTATTGATCAGTATGCCGACATGTTTTCTCCAAATAATGCACATATCGTGATGGTGTCCAATGGGATTATGGAAATCCCGACGGACTTTGGACAAGGCTTACCTTAGCGGGTTATCATGCGGACAATGTTCTAACCTATACTAGGTTTGGACATGATGCATGCACAATTGATATTAGAGTGAGGTTTCTAGAAGAGTCTAGACTGGTACCCTCAAGCGGACAACTTGAGAGGTAAAGTCACGGAACCGTCGACTGCACCGTTGATCAACTAGTTTTACCGAAAATAAGCCTTTCCAAATTTAAAGGGTGATTTTGGAAGAGCGTGGACACTCATCAACCACTATGGTATTAATTGGGCAAGAGTGGAATATGATGTGGAGCATGCTTTAGGCGAAGATAAATAACACATTGTCAAATATGTTGCATGATGAAAACAATAAATGCAGTATTAAAATGAAATGTAAAAGACATAAAAAAAACAAGAAGAAGTTAGTTCGTGTAATATGAGAATTGTAATAAAGTAAGCGAGGGAGTAAAGGTGGGGAGAGACATGATTTATTAGTTTTAAAAATGACTTGGAGCAAATAAGTACGACTAGAAAAAAGAATACGCATGTTATAGTAAATTTGAGCAAAGAAGGGAAGAGAAGGGAAGGAATGTGCATATTAATACGAATTCAAATAAAGGGAGAATAGGGGAGGGACGTGCATGCAACAATAAAAGGAAAACAGGAGCAGGATGTTCATGTGGAAGCAAAACAATGAAAAGGAAGCACGTTTATCAGAGAAGACTAATTCATATAAACCAAATTTGATATGGTAAGAGCCTAAATATCCCCAGCAGAGTTTCCATGTTGTCGCGCCCCCTTTTCTCGCAAAATCAGGTTTCTACATGTGACAACTCTTTTAATGAAGTATTAGAAGAGGAGACTTGCCACCTAACGATTTTAAGGCGCGTTAGGATACCTATTTGCATATGACTCAGGTTTGACTAGTTTGCATCACTAGATATCGGATAAGGGCTCAAAATTACCTTGAAGAGAAAGTGTTAGGCACTCTTCGAGGTGCACAATTATGGGTCCCGATCGAACTTGAATTATATGAATTAGCCAGATAAACAAAGACAGAGAAAGCAAGAAGTTTGAGAAATTTTCTTATTAAAAAGCTTTGAGTAAATACAAACACTTGATTCAAATATAAAAAGGGAATAAGATGGGGGCTCCTAAATTTTTTAGCCTAAAGGATCACCTCGTGCAACATAAATAATGCTTTGTAACTCCCTCAAAATGGGGTGTTACTCGTGTTATTCAGCAGGCACATACTATCATCTCTTGCTACCTGATTACTATCTTTAAGTTATTACCTAAAGGCGAACTAGTTCAATTATAAGTCGTGCCTTATGCGTGCACTACCGTCTCATACCTATGGTCCAGGAGGCATTGGACCACATTTTAGGTGTTTCTAGACTTTACTTAGGGTGCTAAAAAATGTCAAAACTAGGCGAGAATTCAAAACAAATAGGATTTCACTTAAGTACAGTTAAATGCTCAAGTTAGCCTCCGCAATTAGACAATAAATGCATGCAAACATATTTCTACAGTAAGCATTAGACAGTTTCAGAATTGAGGAAAATCGAAGTCATCAAGCTCTATATACATGGTTTCTATAGGATCTTATCCAAACAATTTGAAACTAGTTAAATGTTATATAAAATAGTCAATACATGCTCAAAAGTTAATATCCTAGTTATTAAAGTGATTACTCAACCCCAATTGAAGAATTCCTAATATTCACCCCCGACCCACGTGCCCGGATTTCAGAAATTCTCGAAGAAAGTTGTTACTCATAACCTCATGAACTCAAATATATAATTTTCACTAAATTCCATATCCATATTCGTGATTAAATCCCATTTTTATCAAAAACCTAGGTTTTCACCTAAAACCATGATTTTCACTAATTTACATGTTAAATCTACCCATAAACTATGTATTTAACTCAATTTGTGTAGAAATTACTTACCTCAAAGTGCTAGGTGAAATTCCCTCTCTAATAGCTCCAAGAATCGTCCAAGAAATGAAATAAATGAGCTCAAAATGCCTACGTCCCGCATTAAATTGGGGATCTGCCTCTAGCGATTTTTGCACCTGCGGAGGGTTGGCCGCATCTGCGAAAAAGTCATCGCAGATGCAGACCTTGCCCTGTGGCCTACTTCTCCTTCTGCGTACCTCCACCCCATTTCTGCGACGCACACGCCGCACCTGTGGTTCCTTCTATTGCAGGTGCGCTCGCCCACCCGCATCTGCGGTTCCTGGAATAATCTTCCTAGGCCTCTTTTGTGGCTTCTTGCTCGCTTATGTGAGATCGCACATGCGGTAGGCCCTCCGCGGGTGCGATTACACAAGAAGTCCGGTGCTTCAGTTGCTGCCCGTAAGTGCAATCTTGGTCTGTGATTAATCTGATTAACACCCGAGGCCCCCAGGGCTCCGCCCGAACTTAACAACAAGTTTGAAATCATAAAACGGACTCGCTCAAACTCTTGGAATGATCATAACAACATTAAAACTAAGAATCACACCCCAAATCAATTGAATAAAAAATATGAACTTTAATTTCTTCAAATTCCATCCCAACGCGCCGAAACATGTCTAAACTACTCGGAATGACGTCAAATTCTGCGTATAAGTCTTAAATCACCATACGGATTCATTCCCGATCTCGGAATCCCAACTGGACCTCGATAACACCAAAACCTACTCCAAACCAAATTTAAAGAACTTTAAAACCTTCAATGAGCCAACTTTCACTATTAAGCGCCGAAACACTCTCGGGTTATCCAAAACCCGATCCGAAAATACGCCAAGTCCAAAACATCATACGAACCTATTGGAACAGTCAAATCCTGATTCCGAGATCGTTTACTCAAAATATTGACCTAAGTCAAACTTAGCCTTTTAAAGCCAAACCATGGAACCAAGTGTTCCAATTGTAACCTGAACTCTTCCAAATCTCAAACTAACCATCCCTGCAAGGCATAAAATAGTAAAAGCACATATGTAGAATCTTATTTAGGGGAACGAGGTTCTAGGAAGCAAAATGACTAGTCGGGTCGTTACATTCTCCACCTCTTAAACAAACGTTCGTCCTCGAACAGGTCTAGCATCACACCAGGAGTGATGAATAAGTGTGTATATCTGCTCCGCATGTCCTCCTAGGACATCCAAGTCGCCTTCTCGACTGGTTGGCCCCTCCACTGAACCTTTACCGCACAAATCCTCTTGGACCTCAACTGGCAAACCTGACTATCAACAATGGCAACTTGCTCCACCTCATAACCCAAGCTCTCATATTACTGAATTGTGCTGAAGTCTAACACATGTGACCTGTCAGCATGATACCTCCGGAGCATGGACACGTGGAAAACTGGATGAACTCCCGATAGACTGGTAGGCAAAGCAAGCTCATAAGCAACCTCATAAGCAACCTCCCCAACTCGTCTCAACACCTCAAATGGACCTATAAACCTTGGGATCAACTTGCCCTTCTTCCCGAACCTCATGATCCCTTCATCGGCGAGACTTTCAAGAGAATCTTCCCGCCCACAATGAATGATAAATCACGCGCCTTATAATCCGCGTAACTCTTCTATTTGGAGTGTGATGTGCGAAGGTTCTCCTGAATCAACCTCACTTTTCCAAGGCATTCTTCACTAAATTAGTACCATATAACTTAGCATCGCCGGGCTCAAACTATACGATGGGAGAACGACATTGTCGACCGTATAAAGCCTCAAATGGAGCTATTTGGATGATGGACTGATAACTGTTATTGTAAGCAAACTCGGGCAAAGGCAATAATCGATCTCACTGCCCTCCAAAGTCAATCACACTTGCTCTGAGTATGTCCTCAAGGATCTAAATTGTCCGCTCCGACTGCCCGTCGGTCTATGGAGGAAAGGCTACGCTGAGATCTACACGGGTCCCCAACTTGCTCTTTACTTCTCTCAAAAAATGCAAAGTGAACTGAGGTCCTTTATCTGATATGATGGAAACGGGCACACCATGCAACCCAACTATCTCCTAAATCTAAATCTGGGCCAATCTCTCTGAAGTATACGTGGTCACCACCAGATGAAGTGTGCTGACTTGGTCATGTTTAACCAAAGAATTAGATCCTTTGACCAGAGCTATTTTTAGGATGAACACGGGTTACTGATAATCAAGGAAATAATATTAAGTAAATAAGAATAAGTCAATGATGATAATAAGATGATCATAAAAGTAAAGTGTATTATATCCGTAATTCAGATGCCCTTGGCAAGTTATATTCCCTTCCTTTATATAGGGAATTTCTTAATATAACGTCTACCTCTTACAATGATCGCTCATTAATGACTAATTATTACATTAATGGGACGTTACAAAGAGTAACCATAACTGTTGCGTGAAGGTTGTGTAACGTGTGGATCATTAATTGAGGATCTCTAAATCTGCCCGTAGCTTTGTCCGGATTCATTTTGACCGTGTCTCTTCCTTGTCTCAATTAGGCTGAGTTTCCCATAGATGATTACCCCGTAGGTTTATTATATGTTCCTCTTTGTTCCGTACCTCTTTATAGAATCATATCCAGCTGTCAGATTTTCCTTGATACACGTAGCCGGCTGAATCACCAAGGATTATCATATGTGTGAGACTCTTTTTTACCAATACAGATAGTCCCCCCACTTACCATTTATTTATCGATTAATATTTGGTAAGTGGATACGCATTTATAGCGGGAATATTTTGTCGCCGCTTTACCTCGAAACATTGTATCCTTCTCTGAGCATAGGCATCGCATGTCACTTCCATTTAATTCTCCATCCACATGCTCCCTCCGGATTGGTTCTGCAGTTACTTGGTGCCTTTTAGGGCTTATTGCGGTTGCATCAGTCACGAAGTGACACCTTCAATTATGAACTTTCTCATCATGTTTGACGGTTGTCTTCAAGTATAAATACCTCTTTTCTTTTCTTTACTCCCACGAAAAACTTTCTAACTTGTCTCTTTTATTTGTAAAGAATTTCTTATTGTATTCGTAAACATGTCTTCTATGAACCAGTCTAAAAGAGTGATAGACGTCGAAAATTTGACACCTTCTTCTGTTCCGACTCGGAGTCGGAGGGGTGGTAGACTGAGGAGTTTAAGCTCTACTTCTTAGAGAGGTTCTTCTTCTTCCCAGATTGTTTCTCCTCCTTCTGCTAGGTCTTTAGTCTCTCCAAGAGCTAGGGATTCCAGGTCTTTGTCCATGGGTAGAGAACATCATGAACCCCTACGCGAACCACGAGTGGATGAAATCATTCCTGCTGAGTTTACCTTCACTAGGGATAGTCAGGTCCTTGTAGATCAGTCGTTATCCCTTGATAGTGTTGATAGGTATCCCACTCTTTTTACTGAAGGTTTGATTCCCCTTGTTCGTAGGGAATGTTCTTGGGATTTTGATTTTCCCATTGTTATTCCGAATAGCAATCAAAGAATAACATCTTACAAGACGGGTCATTCTTTTGTTTACACCTACCCTTTCACTCTAGGGTTTAGACCTCCTATTGATCCAGTCATCATCGAATTTTGTCGTTTCTTCAACATTTGCTTAGAACAAGTTGGTCCTCTTGTGTGGAGGGTTGTCGCATGTCTTAGATGTTTAGCTTCTTTAACCTCGGTTCCTTTTGCCTTCAATCACCTCATTCATCTTTGTTCTCCTACCTTATTTCGTCAAGGGGTTTTCACTCTGGCTGTTAGGAGCAAAAGAGTGTTGGTAACCCCTGATGACGATAAGGATAGAGGTTGGTACCTTTAGTACGTTACTGTGCCCACTGCTGGTTTAGTGGGCAAGGAAAATCTTCCCTTCCCTGAGAAGTGGAATCTTGCATGTGAGTACATTTTAGCTCACATTTGTTATTTTTCTTCTCTTTGCTTTAAGTGTTTTATTAACACTGTAGCTATTTTCTTCTTTCAACAATCATGGGTACTATTGAGAATGTCTCTGGTATCCGTGATTGGGTAGAAAATCTGTTGTCGGTTGCTCCATTTGAGGAAACATCTTGGAAGTACTTCTCCGGGAAGTACGGTTGGAAAGTGAAGACTCATTGTAAGTGAAAATTTTGTTTTTTGCTTCTTTTCCTTACTCGAGCTTCTTTTTCTTCGTTTGTTTAGCCTTTTTTCTTTTGACAGGGTTTTCTGCCTGTGGGGTGTTTGCTGCATCCATTCCGAAGATGTCTTTGGCTCACGCCCAAGAAATTATTACTGGTTCCTCTTCTTCAAAGAGGAAAGTTGGAGGGTCTAGGACCTTAGGAGAAGAAGAAGAAGAGGAGGGCACTTTGGTGCACAGGTCACGTAGAAGAAGGGTGGTCTCAGACGATGAATCTACACCTGTGGCAATGTGTTCCGTGCCTGATGTCAGACCTGCTACATCCGGGGATGCTTCTTTCTTCTCTTGCACATGATTCCGTGGATCATTTGTTCCGTGAAGGCTTTGGCCCTGCTGCTAATGAGACGCCTCTGGCTGTTTTTGCCCCCTCCTTTAGAGAAATCTCTTCGTCCGTTCCGGCTATTTCCTCTGCTCCTTTTGCCATTACTACTCATGTTGCTGCCTTGCCTGTGGCTTTCTCATCTCCTCAAGTTTCCGTGCTTGATACTTCTTCTACTCCACAAATTTCATTACCCGTGGCTCCTTTATCTCAACCTGCTTCCGTGCCTCCTGTTAGAGAAGTAGGGTCTTCCAGCAGGGAGATGAGGCAAGTGCTAATTGAGGTTCCGACTGATGGGAGCCTTTTTAAAAATCTGGCCAACCTGAAGTGTGGCTGAAGCCTTTGATTGGCCCAACAGAGAGGACCAATCTTGATAGCCATAGCGCCCTTACATGGGCTAATAAAGTCGACATTCCTCTTTGAAGGTAAAGTGCATTTTCTCTCATATCATTTTTGTACATGAAATCTATCGTATCTAATTGATTTTTTTTTTGTAGACCAATCTTATAGGCATGGAGCTCATGAAGAGGTTTTCTAACACGGAGCAAGAGCTAAAGGAGTGGCATGCTGAAGTGGGGAATTGGAAGGGGCAATATGAAAGCTTGAGGCTCGACATGGAAGCCTTAGAAGAAAAAACGTGTACCTTGGAGTGGCAGATGAGAGTCGTGGATGCGGAGTTAGCAGTGGAGAAGGCTTCTTCTAACCAAGCGGACAAAGACAAGAGCATTCTTGAGTCTTCGTTTGCTGAGCAATTATCCCGTGCCTCAGAAGAAGTTAGGAGCTTGAAAGACTTGCTGGGGCAGAAGGAGGAATACTCAGGCGAGCTTGTGCAGTCACTCACCCGGACTCAGGAGGATCGTCGCAATGCTTTAGACAAAGTCTAATCTCTGGAGGAGTCAATTGTTCCTTTGAGGGTTGCCCATGAAGCTGCTGAAGCTAAGAAGGACGGGCTAAGAGCTGAGCTTCAAATATGGGAGAGAGATTATGAAACTCTCGAAGAGGCAGTTGATGTCGATGTTAGTTGGGCATACATGAATTTTTGCCTTGATACATTGACGTAAATGAGTCGGGGAGATTTCGACCTTAACGCTGAAATTGCTAAAACCAAGGAAGCCATGGAAA
>ML292173.1:502-30529 GCA_005239495.1 Nicotiana undulata
ATTAGACGGGATACTCACTGGGTACATATTTATTTATGTACTCATGCTGCACTTTCTACTCTTCTGTACTTGACTGTACAGGTCCGGAGGCTGGTATACCTGATTATCAAGCCGGTGCTAGGTATTGATCGCGTGACTATACTTCACGGTGAGCTGCTCTTCCTGGCGACTTCATGGCAGCACCCTGGAGTTTCTTTTGTCATATTCTCTATCTATTTCATTCAGACTGAAGCTTTGTATATATTTTAGACATTATATATTCAGTAGTTGCCCGTTACACTCGTGACACTAGTTCCTGGCACACACGTAGTTTGTATTTTGGGTTTGGGCTGTGTATCTATATATGTGCTTCGGTTTGGCCCTGTGCCTTTATATTTTCATGATTTTTAATGTCGTATCATGCTAGCATTATGTTAATTGTTTAAAATTGATAATTTTTGACATGTTTAGATCAGACGGGAAAGGGGATAACATCTAGTGTCTTCTATATTGGCTTGCCTAACCCCGTTGTTGGGCGCCATCGCGACCTGAATTAGAATTTGGGTTATGACATTCACGTTTACGGAAGCGGTGTCACGCGACACCGCTTTGTCAGAAAATTTTATTTAATATATGTATTAATACTGTAGACTAACGGTTAAGTAGGAAAAAATGACATTGCTTAGCATATATTGTGTCTTGGTGTGATGGTAATGTGCTTGATTTTGTTGTAAGAGGTTAGAGGTTCAAACCTCAACTAGCACATTTTTCTTTTGCAAATATTTGAGAGAGCCTTTGAGGTTAAAAATTGTGATGAAGTAGAATTGAACTCAAAATCTTTTCTAACTTAAGATTCAACAAAACCAATAACTAAGGCTATTTCTTGTCTAAATATGTGATAATCATAGTTATATTTCAGTTCTTTTATAAATTTCGATACCGCTTACAAAAATTCCTGCGTACGCCCCTATATATATATATATATATATATATATATATATAATCATATTTACTCAGTATATTATTTATGTGTGGTGGCTAAAAAACAAATAGTGAATTTAAACGATTATTTGTATAAAAATCCCTTTTTTTGTAACATAAGAATTTGAACATTAATTTCCTCTTCTATTTTCAGGTTGCGGTCATTGACGGATGAATTCAATAGACAACACATGAGTTAACCTTTTAGATTATACATCTGTCATTCTTTTCTGTTCTTAAAAAAATTCTTTCTTCCTTTTTCATAAAATTGATTAACTTGACTTCTTGTTATCTCTTAAGTCTTATGATTCTGATTGTCATTCTTTAATATATTCACAATATAAATGAAAGCCTTTATTTAAGTAATTGTTATATTAGCTAGTTTTATTAAGTGCACTGAGTATGTGGAGTTTTCGCTCGTTGCTTTTCAACTTGTAGCTAAAAAAAAATCACCGAAAAAATCGAACGACGTTATTTTAATTATGTAATTAAAAAATGCCCATTTCGAAATCGAATCGGAGTATGTACTGTGGCAAGATACTATCCTACCACTAGACCGTTGGTGCATTTTGTTTTAAGACTGTCTTTTATTTTATCTATACTCTTTAATTACATTTCCACGCGAAATAATCAACCGATGTCAGTCGATTTCATTAAAAAAATAAAATTAACTATCAAATTGGGTGCGACATTTTAAAATGACCGGCCGAATTAACTGACCGATTTCGATAGATTTCTTTAATATTAATTTTAATTTATTTTAAATTAAAAACCAACCAAAGTTGGTCGATTTCTTAAAAAATAAATTTTGCGGGACGCAAAAATAGTTTCATACATATTTGCGCCAAAAACTACCGACCAAAGTTGGTCGATTTCATAAAAAAATATTAAAAAATAAAATATTTGATAAACCGACTGACTTCCTCGGCCGGTTTTTGACCGACCAAAATTTGTTGGTCAACGACGGTCTGGTTTTGCCGAATTTCTAGTAGAGATATATAGAGCACTCAATACTGTTATCGCACCAGTAATTGAGCCTCAAACACCTCTCAAACTACCCAACTACTAGATACATATCCTATCAATTAGAAAATCTAATTTTTCTCGCTTCTTTAGTTTCCCTCAACATATCAACTCTCTTATTACATTTTGTATTTGCTGTAAACCAAAACTATTATTTACATTTTATCCTCTAAATTGTCTCTAGTTTCACGATTGCCATATTTGATAGATTCTTGCTCCATATATCGGCATCAATAACTTATTCGTTAAAATTTACTACTATTTTCATTTTTATGTTATTACTATTAGTTTCCTAAGTACACACAAGTATACGTGGCTGTCAAATAATAAAGTAACTCGGAAGTCAGATGTCAATCCCACAAAGACTTAGAATAATTATTAACTAAGCTAACTGAAATAATTATCCAAGGTAGTCAGAAATGATATTTTTTTTCTGCTAAGACTACTATTACGAAAATTAAACAAGTAATCAACTAAATTAACAAGAGCGCAAAATTTTGTGATTGGATTTTCATTAGAGGAGATAACAATTCCAGGATTGTAGTCGGTGTATCAATCATATTGAATTCGTAATTATACCCGCTAATTCGAATTATCTATGGTTGCTAGTTGACCAGATCGTTTCTAAAAATAGCATGTTCCTACAACAATATCTATCTATCCACAATATATCAACCCTATATTCCTATGGTGTTGAATCTATCCTGAACGAATATAATACAGTATCCAACAAAGCAAGATTGTTAGGTATATTCCTATCCTAACCGCGAAATTCTTCCCCGAGCCACGAGTTAAAAAATAATCTCTCTCTAATTCTACTCTAATCTAACACGACTCTTTCAAGCATATCAAAGAGTATGGTGAATCGATAGCTACAACAATTCACAAGCTAAAGCTGAAATTAAAGAAACAACCACAAGATGATAATTTGAATGAACAAAGATGTAATTAATATACGTGAATATTCATACGACCACAACCCTAGAAATAGAGTTCTTAACCACTTATAATTATAGGTAACAATTATCCAAGTATTTTGCATGAATAAATTACAAAGAAAAGATGAAGGAATGAAGAACTCGGTGTTTTTTGCTTCCAAAATAGCTCCACGTTGATCTTGCCTCCAATAATGTCCAACCCCTTAAAAAGCAGGTTTAAACCGCCTTTTATACATGTTGGGAACATGAATGGTCAAAATAACCCACTTCTGGTCGAGATAGGATGAAATCCGCACTTGGGCGCTACCGGGGGTGCTTGTTGCCAAACTAGGCGCCCAAAAGTATGAGGTGCTGACATTGGTGCTATGGGAGACGCCTGGCTCCAAGCTGGGCACCCAATTTTTCTCTTTTGTGCTATGCTACCTTTGACGTTTTGCGAGAGGTTTTCGCTCCAAGCTGGACGCCAAAATCATACTCCCTCCAAATTCTTCCATTTTGGATTCAAATAACGCGCATTCTTTCCCACTCACTTTCAATTGTCTTCTACCCATATAAACACCATAATTAAGCTCAAGTCTTAAATATTCACACAAAAATTAATAAGATCGAGGCATAATTCAAACAAAAAAAATTACATACAAAATATGAATTTTAGCCAAACATCACTGCCCCACACTTAAGCTCTTGCTAGTCCTCGACCAACCAAAAACCTTGCTAACTCACAAATGAAACACAAAACATCATGCACTACGGATGAGCATTTAGCAATTCAGCACACTACACCTATGACCACGGTTGATACCAACAATTAAGCTCTTGCATGTGCATTCATGCACTTCCCATTTTACACATGCCAAAATATAAGTGAACAATTCAAAACACTCAAAAAACCTACCCATAACCACCCAACCTCAAAGACCGACCCGTCGCCATTAAGCATTCTCAACTTGTGCACTCACCCCAATAAGAGAAATTTAATGAAGTTACTTATCCGACATGGAATCATGTGCCCTCACCAAAGAATAAGAGAGTATATAGTTCACATGCTCAAACAAAGAGTTCAAAATTAATTCAAGGATATCATGAAAGTACATCACTTACTCTAACAAAAACGTTCACGTGCATCCCGAGGTTGTACTATAGGTTTGCCCGTAGTGCAAGCTTTTCTTCCCATCAACGGTTTACCATTGAGCCAATGATTATTTAAACATCTCCATAGGGGGTTATCATTGATGTGAAGATGTCAATGTTTTGTCATTTAAAGGTCTTATACTTGCCGATGTGTTCCTTTAGTAGTATGATTTCCATTGTTGCCTCGCTAAAAACCTTGCCAAATAAACTTGATTGGGACAAAAACTGGTCAAAGGGAAAAAGAGTGTAGCACATACTTTCAGTATTGATAGGATCCATCAGCAGTAATACCTTTTGAGGTGAGTCATGTTCCAATTGCTGGGAAATTTGCCTCCATCTTAATTTTTCAACTCGTACGAACTTTTATATGTGATAGCAAGCCCGGTAAGGACCATCCCATGTTGGACCTAGCTTTCCGGAAATGACTTCTCGAGTGCTCTGAGTCACTTTTCTTAAAACAAAATCTCCTATTTTGAAGTAACGCAGGTTGGCCCTCCGATTATAATATCTTTCCATCTTTTGCTTTTGAGCCACCATCCTCATGTACGCCAAGTCCCTGTGTTCATCGAGTACATCTAGCTTCACCAGCAATGCCTCGTTGTTCCTTCTTCGTTTGCTCTAGAAAATCGTAAAGTCGGCTCATGCACTTCTACCGGTATTAGATCTTCCGCGCCATATACGAGAGAGAAAGGTTTTTCTCCGGTGCTCGATTTTGCCGTCATTCGGTATGCCCATAACACACCCGGTAACTCTTCGGGCCATTTGCCTTTAGCAGCTTCTAACTTTTTTTTATGGTTTTGGATAATCACCTTATTGGTTGATTCCGCCTGACCATTGGCGCTTGGATTGTAAGGTGAGGATGTAATCCTCTTAATTTCAAATGTTCAAGAAAATTTGTCATTTTTGAGCCTATGAACTGCGGTTCGTTGTCGCAGGTAATCTCTTTCGTTATTTCAAATTGGCAGATTATGTGGTCCCATGTGAAGTCGACCACTTCGCGCTCACCGATATTTTGGTAAGGACCCCCTTCAAACTATTTAGTGAAGTAATCAGTTAAAATTAAAAGAAATCTTACCTTTCCGAGACTCGGTGGTAGTGGACCAACTATGTCCATCCACCATTTCATGAATGGCCATAGAGACAGTGCCGGATGCAAGATTTTTGTTGGTTGGTGTACCATATGTGCATAGCGTTGACATTTGTCGCATTTCTGAACGAATGTCTTTGCGTCCTGTTCCATCTGAGGCCAATAGTAACCTGCCCTAACCAACTTTAGGACTAACGAATCTATGCCAGAATGATTCCCGCAAATTCCTTCGTGGACTTCTTTCATCACATAGTCTGCCTCCGAGGATCACAAACATCGAGCCAATGGACCTTGGTACTATCTTCTATATAATTACCCTTCCATGAGGTAGTAACGAGACGCTTTGGTGCATAGTGACTGGGACACCTTGGAGTCTTTGGGTAACTTGCCATGCCGAAGGTAATCGACAAACTCATTCCTCGTGTCCCAGCCTAAGTTGGTTGAGTTGACCTCGTAGTAACCATCCACATCCAATACCGAGTGCAAAAGTTGGACGACTTTACGAGAGTCATATCCCTTCATCTCTGTGGATGACCCCAAATTGGCTAATGCATCTGCTTCTAGATTTTTCTTCCATTGAAATATATATGATTGTCCATTCCTAAATCGTGTAAGTAATGTTTTAACCTTGTTCAAGTACTGTTGAATAGATTTTTCCTTTGGGTGGAAAATCCTGTACATTTGGTTTACTACCAGCTGGGAGTCACATTCTACTTCGATGACCTCGGAGCCTAGTCCCCGAGCTAATTCGAGTCCTGTAACTAAAGCTTCATACTCAGCTTCATTGTTAGATAACGAAACAGTTTTAATGGCATGCCTCAGGGTTTCTCCCGAGGGAGTAACTAGAACTATCCCAAGATCGGACCCTTTCACATTGGAAACTCCTTCCGTGAACAAGGTCCAAACTCTCGATGTCTCCTTCGACACCAACACTACTTCTTTGGCAGCCAAGGGCATTAACCCGGGACTGAAATTGGCCACAAAGTCGACCAAAACTTGCGACTTGATCACAGTCCTGGATTTGTACTCAATGTCGAACTCACTGATTTTGACAACTCATTTAGACAAACTGGCCTGACAATTTAGGATTGTGAAGGACACTTCTTAAGGATAAGGTTGTCACAATGGCTAACGGGTGGCACTGAAAATAAGGCATAAGCTTTCGAGAGGCGACTACGAGAGCTAAACCAGCTTCTCAAGGTGCGAATAACGAGTCTCTACTCTCGATAATATTTTACTAACATAATAAATAGGAAATTGTGTACCTTTGTCTTCGTGGACTAAAACGACACTTACCGCCACTTCCAAGAACACTAGATATATTAGTAACTGCTCGCCTTCCCCCGGTTTTGGCAGTAGCGGGGGGCTTGATAGGTACCTTTTCAGGTATTTCAGTGCTTGCTGGAATTCCGGGATCCATTTGAAATTGTTCTTCTTTTTGAGAAGAGAGAAGAAGTGGTGGCATTTTTTTGAGGATCTCGAGATGAACTTGTATAAGGATGCCAACCTACCTATTATATTCTGAACCTCCTTCACGCCTGTCAGTTGTTCCGGATATCTTTAATGGATTTGATTTTATTGGGATTTACCTTGATCCCTCTTTGCAAGAGCAGGAACTCCAAGAACTTATCGGGGCGAACCCCGAACGCACATTTCTCCGGGTTGATTTTCATGTTATGTTTCCTTAGGACATCGAAATCCTCTTGGAACCTTGTCAGATGATCTCCTGCATTCAAATACATTACTAACATGTCATCAATGTATACCTCCATGATTTATCCTCTCTGACTTTTGAACATTTTGTTAACGAGCCTTTAGTAAGTGGCTCTAGCGTTCTTAAGCCTATATGGCATCATATTATAACAATATGTGCCAAATTTTGTTATGAAAGAAGTTTTTTCCTATCCTCCGGGTTCATCTTGATTTGATTGTACCCGGAGTAAGCATCACGGAAACCCATTAACTCGTGCCCGGTCGCAACATCAATCATTTGATCAACGTTTGGCAATGGGAATGATTAGGGAATGCCTTATTTAGATATTTATAGTCTATGCACATTCTAAACTTGCTATTGTTTTTTGGTACTACAACTACATTGTCTAACTATTCTGGATATTTTACCTACCGTATGGAACCGATATTGAGCAGTCGGGTTACCTCTTCTGTAACAACCATGTTCCTGACCTCACCGATAAGACGTTTTTTCTGCCTTAGTAGTGGGAAGTTTGGGTCCAGGCTTAATTTGTGTACGACCACTTCTAATGGGATACCTATCATATCTGAGTGCGACCATGGAAAGCAAACTGCGTTAGCTTTAAGAAAATCTATAAATTTTAACCTGAGTTCGAGATTGAGTCTTGTTCCCAAGTGAAACTTTCTTTCCAAAAATCCTTCGAATAGGGCCACTTGCTCGATTTTTTCTGCAGTGGGACTTGGTCACATCCGTCTCTTCCAGTACCTGAAAGTATCTCAGCACTTCCGATGACTCCTCGCCCTTATCATCTTTGTTCAGCAAGGGAGAAGGCATCGGTTCCTGTAATTGCTACTTGTTGGTCTCCTTCCCCTTGCTGCTGGAAATTGTTACTCCGTTCATCTCCCTTGTCGCCGGTTGATCTCCTCTTATCTGCTTGATTCCGTCTATGGTTGGGAATTTTAACAGTTGATGATATGTTGAGGTCACAACCTTAATTTTGCCTATCCACAACCTTCAGAGGATTACATTATAGCCCTTGTCGCCGTATACCACTTCGAACAAGGTGGTCTTAGATACTGCTTCAGCGTTCGTGGGCAGCATGATCTCTCCTCGGGTTGTCACAGTTGTCAAGTTGAATGCAACTAAGAGTTTTGTTGCAGGAATGATGCTTCCAGTAAGCTTTGCTTGCTCCAGAACTCTCCATTGGATGATGTTGGCTGATATTCCTTGTTCAACCAAAACACGCTTAATTTTGAAGTCTAAAACATTAAAAGTGATTACTAGAGCGTCATTATGTGGAAGGAGTCCGTCAATGTCTTCCTATATGAAGGTGATATCATCTTTCGCGAATTCTCGGAGTCTCTTGTTGTGAGTCACCGATTTCTTTGTTTTCTTGGCCATCGAGAAGGCTACAATTTCATTTCCCACGAAAGTCATGTTGATAGTCAACCGAGGGGAATCCTCTGCTGCCGTCAAAGGCTATGCATTACACCGGCTTCTGCCGTAGTTATTCTTGGCTCGATCATTTAACAATTCCCTAAGATGGCCATTCTTCAATAATGTCGCCACCTCTTTACGTAGATGTTGACGGTCCTCAGTTCTATGACCGTGCGTCCCATGATATTCACTCCACAAGTTGGATCCCTGGGGCTGGGATCAAACCTGATTGGCTTCGGGAATCGTGTTTTTTTTATGTTCCTCATAACTGATACCAACTCCACTAAGTTGATGTTGAAGTTGTAATCTGATAGCCTGCGATATGTGGAGTATCAGGCCCCTGGTACCTCTTTTTCTTGTAATGGCCTGCTATTACGGACACTGTCAGTTCTTCTATCGGGAGCGAGCTTATTCGAGGACTGAAACCCTTTGCTGCTGCGTCCCTTAGATACAGTAGGAAATGACCTTCAGAAGACCGTCGATCCGCATCGAAGTCACTTTTAAACTTGTCCTGGTTCTTATCTCGGTCTCGTCCTTTAGTTAATGTCGGGAACCAGAGTTGATCGTCTTCTATTCTTATTTTTCAACTTGTAACGGTTATGGACATTGACCCATGTGGTTGCTTCGAATTTGATCAAGCTTTTCTTTAACATTCGGGAAGCGTCAGACCTCCGTGGATTCAAACCATTTGTGAACGCCTCCACTTCTCACTCATATGGTACAACTGATAGCATCATCCTCTCTTTCTGGAACTGGATGACGAATTCTTGCACCTATTCGGACTCACCTTGCGCAATCCTAAATATGTCGGTCTTCCCGGTTTGGACCTTTCTTGCCCCGATGTAACGACTCGACCGATCGTTTTGAGAATTAACATTTTGCTCGATAGTTTTGGGGCACAAGTAGCTCCATATGATGTATTAGGACTTGTGTGTAAAATTTGAGTTCATTCCGAGTTGATTTGATATATTTCGGCGCTGTTTCTTCAACCATAAATGATATCATATTGAACGAATGAGCTCCAATTTTTTTTATTCAAGCATTAGATCCGTATCGTAATTATGGACCCGTAGCAAAAAGAATCGTCAAATTTGGACATCGTATAAGAATTTATGGTCATTTTACTAAGAATTAGCTTGTCAGATTTTTCATATTAATTACAGAATTACCACTGACGGCGTATTTAAAAATATACACTATTTGCAAATCTATTGGAGGCATAAAAAGCGAGTTTCGAGATTGTTTGGCATGAGAAACGAGGAAGAATAGCTGGCAGAAAAATATATAAAAGAAGAGTTTGTTCATTCGGTCATATTTTGAGTTGGGGAGCTCGAATTTGGGCGATTTTGGAGGCGATTTTCATCATATGTATTGGGGTAAGTGTTCTCTACTTGATTTTGGTTATATTTCATGAATCCATCTTCCATTTTTGGGATTTGATTGGTGATTTCAAAGTGAATTAAGGGAGTTAGGACTTGAGTTTTGAAGAGTTTGAGGTGAGGGTTTGAGGCACCAAACGGAGTCCGATTATGAAAATTTTTATATGGTTAGACTCGGGAGAGAATGAGGTTTCTAATCCTGTCATTTTTGACTGGTTTCGAGATGTGGGCCCAGGGGCCGGGTTTTGGCCGATTTCGAATTCTTGGCATATCTTGTAGTTATTATTGTGGAATTCGATTCGTTAGCCTATGTTGATAGTATTAATATTATTATGGTTAGATTCGGAGCTTTTTGAGACCGAGTCCAGAGACGAGGGTATCTCGAAGTAGGATTTTACTCTATTGAGGTAAGTATCTTGCCTAACCTTGTGTGGGGGACTTCCCCGTAGGATTTGAGTCCTCTGTGTTAATTGTAGCCCGTGCATGCGAGGTGACGAGTGCGTGACCAGTATTATTTGTGGAAAATTTTCCTTTAGGGTTCTTAGGTCCTTATGTTCATTAAGCGGGAAGTTTTCTGATATAATTGGGTTTCCTATTTGCTAGTTTTACCTCTACATGCTCTATACATGTTAGCTTTTCTCTAACTCTTACTTGTTATTTGGAACTTATTTGCCTTAATTAAAGTGATTGTCGTCCTTAATGTTTTGATACTTATTAATTGTGAGTTCCTCTATGACTCTGTGCAAATATGCTACATGTTCAATTGTTGTGGTTGCCGGTGAAGTTATCACGTGCCTTACCTGCCTCATTGTCATTGTGAAGGTTGTTGTATTCCTTTGATATTTTCGTGATTCTCTTGTTTTCGTGCACTCATACTCTTGGTAGTAGAAATTCTGGTTAGTGAGTTGTGGATTGGTTGTTGTTGTTGATTTAAACTAATGTTTGGTGGGATCGGGTTGCGCGCCGCAACATGAGTAATAAATGTGGATAGGTGGGGTCGGGTTTCACGCCGCAACAGGAGGAATAAATGTGATATATTGAGGAGCAATAAGTGAGGACTGGTGGGATCGGGTTGCGCGCCGCAACATATTAAATATTATTTACTGTTATTGTAATTGTTAACGAGGAATAATGGAGGACTGGTGGAATCGAGTTGCGCGCCGCAACATATTAAATATCATTTACTGTTAATGTAATTGTTAAGGAGGAGTAAGGGAGGATTGATGCGATTGGGATGCACGTCGCATCAATATATGTACTTATGTGTTCCTTTCTGACTGTGCAAGTTATTCGGTAGTTTTACATTTTACTTAGGAATTGATTATAGCTGGATACTAATAAGACCCTAGTTCATTTGTACAGGACTTTGATAATTTGTATTTCGGGTTCCACTGAGCTTTGAGGATCAGGTTTTTGACATTGAGTTATTGACTTGACGTTGTTCCTTGAATTCTTTTCCTGAAACTATTACTCTGGTGAATTATTTTTCAAAGTAAATTTACTACGTTGAATCATTTCCTCCTATCCTACTAAGTTTAGTAATATAGTGATTTAAAATAAAGGAATTAGTATTACGCTACTTTGTATGAGCTTTTAAATTTGAACTCGCCGTGTGTGTATATATATACACATTTCAATAGTTCAAATTCCACTAATTGTTATATTTTATTTTAATTAGTTTTTCAATTAAATTTCCTTAACCCGTTTGATAGTTGATCTTACTTAAAAAGGAATTTCTATTAAGTTTTAATTTAATAAATCCTATATTAAAGGCAATAACTTATTTGATGTTGTATTTTATTTGAAAAGGGTATTTTCTTCATTCAAATGATTTAAAAAAAATAACTTCCTCTTTTCTCGCTGATTTCCTAATTGGTTTAGAAACTAAAAATTTATTTTATGTTATATAAATGAGACTCCTCGGGCGTCTTAATTGCATTGCTTGCGGACATTATGTTTTGGTAGTACGTGGATATTTTTGTGCGAAGTGAGATGTAAATATGTGTGCACAAGGTGCATATGTGCTAAGGGTTTGGAAATTGAGATTTATGATATGGGACCCCGGGGATTGAGATGGTCAGAATTGGTATTATAAATGGTGTGATTGATTGAGTTAACATCGCCTTCTTCATTTGAGCACATTTTTACTTGTCTGTGTTTCAGCCATGTAGGTGTTAATTTACTTGGTTATCTTTCGTTACCATCCGTGTTTTCCTTTTATTGTCTCTACTATTTGTAGTTTGATCTCTCCCTGCTATTGATATTACTTTGTTATCTTTATCTTGGTAGTTTATTATCATATCCTGTTCAATCTATTTGACCAGTAGGTGTCTTGACTGTTCCTCGTAACTACTCCACCGAGGTTAGTCTTGATACTTACTGGGCACTGCTATGGTGTGCTCATAGTACACTTATGTACATTTTTGTACAAATCTAGGTATTTGATCGTTAGTAGCTGTGCGGATCGTTGCCGTGGAGACTCATGGTAAACTTGTTGCTGCGATCGCAGTTCTCAGAGTCACTTCTATTGTACTTAATTCCATTGTTTCCTTTTGTTATGGAACAATGATGTATTCATTTTGTACAACCACTCATAGAAAGGCTTATGACTTGTACTACCGCTTTTGGGATTATAAATTGTTTAGAGATTTCTATTTCAGAATCGTTCGAAGTTAGTAAATATTGTCATTATTTCTGTTAATGTTAGGCTTACCTAGTCTTAGAGACTAGGTGCCATCACGAATCCTTCGGAGGAATTTTGGGTCGTGACACCTGACGTGGGCCTTAGTGAATGAATCCCCAAGCATCTCAAAAGAGTCAATTGAATGCTCGGGTTAGAGTGAGTACCATGTCAGGGCCTTCTTTGTGAAGGTTTCGGCAAACTTCTTCAGCAAGACTGAATCGATCTCATGTTGAGCCAAATCGATCCATTTCACAACCGTGGTGTAGGTTGTGATGTGCTCATGTGGATCCGAGGTCCCATTATATTTTGGTATGCCTGGCATTTTGAACCTCTTCAGAATTAACTCTGGCACTGCGCTCGACTTAAATGGTAATTGAGCGTATTTTTCCAGATCAGGTGCTTTTAGTATTGGTGGTGCGCTCAAAATCTAATCCATCCGAGCGTGGAACTCGTTCACATTTTGATCCATTTGTTTGTTCATTTACCTCATAAACCTCATAAAGCTCAACTTTGAAAGGATCATTCTCATCGTCATTACCAGATCTACTGCCGGTCCATCCGGTACCGTTAAAACCGACCTCACCCCTTGGGGTGTTATTATCGACTCTTTGAGCTGCTTGGTTTGCAGGAACGTTGGGAGTGATCGGGCCTCTTTCGTTTGTATTATTAGAAGCGCCTGCCAACGCTTGTTTCAAATACGTCATTACTCTGTCCTGCCTTGAAAGGTGACTCATGATTGCTTCCTACTGTTCTCTTAAGATTTCACTATTTCCACGACAAGTACCTCCTTCGCGTCATCAGGAGTTGGCTCCCGCACATGCCTTGAGCCTATTTATAGCTATACTTAGGAAAACAAGATCCTAGGATCAAACCCCACGCAAATAACAGTAAACAAGTTATTGATGAATATGTAACGACAAGCTATGAATGCAAATATTCTTTGCAACGGTTTCCCAATTAATGTTAGGACTATTCTCTCATTGAATGCTATCCGGTGGCAAATACTCGATCTGCTCCCGTTGACTACGCTCCCTTCGATGCTAATTGCAGTTGTTGTTTCATGTACTAGTTGTTACTTGAGTCGTCTTTTTACTTGTCCTCGGTTCCACGTGTCATGCTATCATTCAGTCATTTATTATAAACCAATTTTACCTAGGGGTGGGCATAAAATCCGAAAAACCGAATTCCGAACCGAACCGAATTTATTCGGTATTTCGGTTTCAGTTTTTTCGGTCTAATTCAGTATTAAATTTTCGGTATTTCGGTATTTCGGTTCGGTTTTCGGTATTACTATTTTTAAAACTTTGGTATACCGAATATACCGAATATACCAACATTTTAAGGACATTTTTTTGGACCCTACCTATATCTACCCACCCAGTGCCCAGCCGGCCAGCCCAATTTAATTCCCATTCCCGTCGCCCCCCAAGCCCAACTGCCTCAGTACTCTTAGTCTTAGGCTATTAGGTTAGGCCATTTTAATTTTTAGCAATTAACAAATTAGGTTGAACCAACCACTCTCTCATCTTCAGTCCTTCTTCTTCACCCACGCCGCAATCCTTTCCCTGAACGAGCCAAACCACCAGAGGACACAAATAAGTAAGTAAACACCATCTCGACATGCTTGTGCTTTCTATACTCTACAGGGGATTTTTAAATCCATTTTGTCCCCTCATATCCACTGCAAATCCCAATCAAAACGAAATAATCCGAATTACCATCAACGTAACTAAATTAAAGGGATACCTTTGTTTATCCTATATACCATAAAGTCCCTTCATTGTTATGCTATTTCACATTGGGTTAGAATCAGGCAATCAAATGTATGGCATGTGACAAAAATAGATGAAACCAATTCTTCGTATATAAATACACAAATCCATTTATGTTGTTCTCTTTGTCATCTCAATTCTTGAAACATAATATTCTTATTCTAATTCCAATTATCCCCTTTTCTTTCTTTGTGTATATAATGGCATAAACTGAAAGTTGAAAGTCTAGTATGGACTTAGTGGTTTTATATAAACATATATGAAATGGAACAGATCGAATTGTTTCCATATTGAATTTGTAAATCAGCTACTTGTGTCTCTATCTCTCCGGTTAATTCAAAGGATTGAGCAATAACTTAAAAATATCACTAACTAGAAGAATACATGCTAGTAAAAATCTCAATTATGCGTTGTAATATGTTGGTATATCAATTTGTACATTTCCATATGTCCTTCTACTTCAAATTTATTTACAAGTATATTTATATGTTTTATGTTTTTTGATATGTAAAGTTAATGTACTTCTGGTTCAACAACATATGAGAAAATTTCCCCTCACGGCAGTGTGGCACTACGTTTGGATTTGGCAGCATTTTAATTTTCGTTTGGTATACACATAACACAATTGAATAATTCATAAACCGAATACTTTACCGAACCAAAATAATAAATACCGAACCGTACCGAAATAATTTGGTACGGTATTTGGTATATACAATTGATAAACCGAATACCGAACCGAAATTCTTAAATACCAAACCCAAATACCGAATGCCCACCCCTAATTTTACCCCTTATAGTTAGATTATTGGCGAAAGGGATGTATCTACCATATATTCCAAACAACAAGGGAGCGGAAGTGCTGTTTTCCTAACCTAAAGGGATCTAAGTAATAATAATACTAACAACGAAGGAGCTTTGTTGCGGAAACGCTGGCCGACCGGAACTTAAGAAGTTTAAATTTTTTGAAGTTGGTACAAAGACGTTGTGTGTAGAGAGAGAGAGAGAGAGAGAGGAAATTCCAAATCCAAATGCGATGATGGGAAGCGAGTCAAATCCTACATGGGTTGGAAGGAAACCAATGAGAAGACTTGGTGGAATGTCTGATGCTCTTTCTATTGCTTCTGAACTCGGCTTCTCTCTTCCGACTCCTCCCAATTCCCAGGTCCACACTTATTTCTTTTCTTTTTAATACTGCTGATTTTCTAGCAATATTCATATTTGAGATTTATTGATTGGAATTCAACAATATTTCCCTTCTTTTAGGACGAGATCCAAAACTTATCCACCACCACTGGCGAAAATGGCGATGATTTGATTAGGGTCTTGAAGGAACTCACTGCTGTTCAGAGGAAAATTGCCGATTTACAAGTCCAACTTCAAGGTCGAAAGGTGACATTCTTCAGATTCAGTTCAAAATAATTTGAAAATTTTACAACTTACACACCTAAACTATTCGATATCGTTCTCTATTTAGCTTTGGTAATTGAAAAATGTACTCTTTTAGATGATATCATGAACTAACGTACTAGTGTGCTACAACTTTAGGAGGACAAAAATGTTGCTCATCTGACACATGTCAGTGAAATGGAAAAGAAGATTGAAACATTGCAAAGGATTACTACTATTTTGAAGGACGTTATTCAGAATAAGGTAATTGACTTAATCTGCGTTTTAACTTCTATTTTCGGCCTAGTTTTACATTTGGTGATATTCAAATTTCATCGTGATCTTCTCTGTCCACCTTTCTGAAACTAAACAAAATTCCCTCCTGTCAAATGATTGATGTTCTTCCATTCGTCAATGAGGGAGCATCACATGCAGCATGTGCACTTTCTGGACATAATTATTTAGGACCACCAGAATAAACACATTAAGACACATAGAAAAAATCTACATGAATTTCGAGATTTGAATTTGTTTGTTCAAGTGGTTGTTGATTTGTATAGGTTTTGTTCACTGAATGAATTAAAGATGTATTCATGCAAGGATAATATGGAATAAAGAACTTTGTTTCTGCAATATCTAGTACAGACGGTGAAAAGGAAGAATGATGTTGGTCTCTCTATGTGTGTGTGATGCATTTGCTGTTTTCTTCGAGTTCAGCTGCATGGTCTTTTTGTTTGTGGACAGCTGTATTCATGAAAGTATTATGGATGTACTTCTTTGTGCACTCTTGTATTCTTGCATGCAGGAGTCAGTGGTAGTGAGTGGAAAGAAAGAAAGAGGGAGCGGAGTCGTGCAATGTGTAGGAGTTATTGATCAGTCAGTAGCTGAATGCTGCTTGTAATGTTAAAACCTTCAATATTTAGATGGTGAACATTTTATTGAAATGTTACTTAACAAAAACAAAAAAGGAACATCTTATTGAAATGCAGCGGAAGAAAGTAAGGCCTGCCCTGAGATGAGACCAGGAAATTTTATCAAGAATTCTTGCATTAGCTTGCAGCTGTTCTAGCAAAGAGCATTGGCAACTTTATTTGGTCTTAGTGAAGCAAATTTCGTCCAATAGCAGAATTACATACTAGAGTCCTCTTATTTATTTATTCACTTATTTATTTATTTTATTTTGTCATTACGATTTCTTTCCTTATTTGTTTCATTTTGTTGTTGTGTTTGCAAAAAAATCTTCTGTGGGTTTTGTAGGACCGCATAATAGCTCGCCTTCAACAACCATATTCGTTGGATTGCATTCCTGTCGAAGCTGAATATCAGGTTTGTTACTTGCCAACTGTAATCAGCTTATCTTCCCGGAATACCTAGACCTCTAGAGATAGATGCTGGACCGAATATATAATGACTACTGAAGAGCTTATCATTATCGCAAATACCGTTTTTGCTTAAGATTGGGAAAAATCAACTTCATTTTGTTGAGAACTTTTATAGATACAATTTTATTAGATTCATTGTATTTGAATAGCATAATACTGTTGAATAGAATTCTCCAGTTAAACTAAGGCCCAAGGCTTCACAACAAGTTCCAATTGTCTTCGGGATGGAGTGGAAGTTGTGTGTTCTGGGGGCGGACAAGCAAATACGGACTTGAACCAACAAAAGTCGCAACGTAAACAAAGAAACAAAGCTTTAAGGCAATTAGCACAGAAACAATGACGCAAAGCTCAAAACTAGCTAAACACAAGTAGGGAAAATTTACTTAGTGTTAATTAGCTAGGAAAATTTAAAAACAACGGTACGGAGTGGAATATCCCAAATTCGAACCCAAAAACACTGTCAAAACCTGTAGTTTCTGGTGCAAGAAAACTGATGGTGCGACCGCTATCGCGGTCATGGAGTTGCAATCGTGGCCCTTGCGGCCTGAAAAACCTTCGCAAATTCGAACCCAAGAAAACCTGTAGTTTCTGGTGCAAGAAAACTGATGGTGCGACCGCTATCGCGGTCCTGGAGTCGCACTCGCGGCCCTTGCGGCCTGAAAAATCTTTGCGATCGCGATGCACAAGTGGATTTCTGCCTTCCGCGGAAGCGGCTTGAAGCCGGCGATCACGGACCTTCAACTGGGTTCAGGTGCTCTTCAAGCCTTAACAAACTAGCTTCAGCTTTCTCCCAAAATTTGATTCAAATCCCAACCAAATCGATTCCAAACACTTTCAATTTCAGATACGATTCAGACAAGTATATAGAACAACTTTCAATCACACCCAATCGTTTTCAAACACTATTTTTCAGATTTTGATTTTCAAACTCAAGCTCAAAGTTCAACAATGTTCTTCAATTGTATTCCAAATTCTCTGATCTCATTTGATTGATTTGTAGCAACAATTGATTCACATATTTTCTCCAAACAAATCTCAACAGTAATTAACAACCAAAACTCGAATTCATCCACAGAAATTCAAACTCCAACCAAGCACAAGAGCTTTCTATTTTGGGTAATTTTTGGATTTTTTTCCTCTGATTTGATAATAAAAAACAATCAACAAGAAATCGTTTTACCTATCTCTGATACCAAGATTATCACTATCACAAAAAAGAAAAAGGAATTGAAAATAACAAGGAATTAAAAGGATAGAAGTTAGATACAAAATTGAAAGGGAACTAGTAATAATTAGTTAATCAACACGTAATCACCCCAAGATACAATCTATTACCACCTAAACTGTTAGGATACTCAATAGATTGGAGCTCTTTTCAATCTAAGAGCAAAGTCTCAAAGCAATTAAGAGATTCACTAACAAAGTACTCCCTAAAGTAACCACTAATTACACGCTACATACTTGAAAAGCTAGAATATCCTTTATCATGTTAATGAAAAGCTAAAGAATGAAACTAGGTATCAGGCTAATTATGCTAAGCCTATTTATTACATAGCTTGCCCAAAATAACCCTTCAAAGGGCTTAAAATGTCATTAGCTAAATGCTGAAAATGAGCCTCCCAGGTGGTCATCGCGATTGCCGTTCAAGGTCCGCGATCGTTATATTCAGTCGACTCAGGCTCTTCTACGATTGCTCTGTGATTGCTAGTTCCAATCCTTCTTCCTCGATTGTGCCATGAGCTCTGCGACAACAATATTTTTTTCCCAACTCTCCTCCGTTATTGCGTAATGCCTCAGCTACAGTTCCTGCAACCTTCAAGTGCTGTCCAAGGGCTTCTTCTTCAGCTCCAAGCTCCAAGTTTTGTCCTTTCTTCCATTGTTGCAATGTGTAACATCTTGTGGACCTCATTTCCAAAGTGTTTGTTGAAGCTTCCATCTTCAAGATCATCATTCCAAACGCTTGTAGCTCCGTAGCTTGGCTATGAGTGAATGGTCGTGAGGGTGTGGCTATGGGTAATTGGTCAGAGAGTGACCACTTAAGCCAATTGCCCAAATAAAGCTCTTTTTTTTTTTCAGAAGTGCATTATTCTTGTCCCTTTGTGGTGCTCATTCTAGCAGCATTGCTCTTAGTCCTGATGACCGTTCCATCTGACCATGCATGTCCCTGGTGTCTGTTCCCATTAACGTGCCTCTGTTTGGCACATTCAAAAAAAAGTAGAAGAACAACAACAATTGATGACACACACACACACACACGCATATCTGTGGAGCTCTTCTACTGCTTAGTCCTTGTCTTGTGGCCCTTTGAAACTTGAAACACCCAGTGAGAAAAACAGAAAGAAAAAAGATGTTTTGCTTAGACGAGGATAGTGGAATACAAGACTCACCTATTTATAGTTGTAGAACACAATCTAGATCTTATATTTAGTCGATGAGCGACTAACTAGATACCAATTATAACATTACACTAACACTTCACTTTTAACACACCCTACTTTACAATATTTACCTTGTGAAACACTGACTCGCAGTGGTTACACTTTGAATGGCACGTCTCTAAGTATCTTTGAGAGCAAGAACTCAGATGCTTCTATATCAGTCTTTAGCTTTTTCAACTGTTCTTCTAATCATTCAGCCATTTATCAAGCCAATACATAGAGATGCCTAATGCTATTGATTTGTGCAGAAACAATTTTCAGAATTGCTGATGAGGGCTGCTAGTGATTATGGTGCTTTAACAGCCTCTGTAACAGATTTTCAATGGAGTCAGAATTTTAAAGAACCGCCAACAGTTTGGGGGGTATGCTCCTTTCTCCTGCCGATTAACTCGTTCTTCATATGTTGCAAATATAAAACTAATTTGTTATGATTGTTTTGAGTGTTGAAGCGTCATTCATAATGCTGTTCTAAAGTAATATGTTTTGCGTGGAAGCTATTAATTTGTTTTGCATGTGGGGATTCCTGAATTAGTAAGGGTGAATGGAGCCATCACATTAGCATATATCTCTCCTGGTGACAGTTGTCAGGTTCTGGATGGTGCTCATTTTTTTATTCCTATTTGTTTGACGCAAGGAAATGTTAATTTTCATTTTGTGGACGGGCATGTCACTGTAGTTGCGTACTCTTTGATGGAAAGAAAATTGTGAATCCCTATAAGATGGAAAGAATAAAATGAAGTGTGGTGTAGTTATTGGGGTCTATAACTGACAAATATGCACGGAGGTGGATGATGCAACTAGATGTTACAGCGTTTGAATCCGTAGAAAAGCAGTACATGTTTGTAAGTGCGCTCAGGTAAAACTGATGCTAGAAGTTTTAACCAAAAAAGATTTAAAGGAACTAGGAATCCATGAAATTACTAGTGCAGTGTTGCATTCTTTTTTTATTGCGTAACTGGTGAGTTGAACCCTCAAAATGCACACGGGATACAAAATTATTCCTTTTCGAGACCCTGAATTAGCTTTACTCTATGGAATGCTTTGATCTGTTGCATGAAACATGCAGGAGAACTTCATAAATTCACATATATGGATTGGAAAAGTAAGATCTAATATTTTAAACAAGATACCAAGTTGCATTGGATTCTCAAGTTTGATGTTTTAATTAATGTAGGAAATGCTTCGTCCCATTCCCGTTGCTTTAGCTTCTAGCACCCGATTCTTTGAAGCCATGTCTGCAATGAGAGAGTCAATTGCAACACTGCATGCTTTGAGAGTTGGTCATTCTTCTTCCTTGTCTACCACACCAAGCAACGAACCTTCACAAAGAACACTTGGAGATACTGATTGTGTGACTCCTCCCCCGTGGAGATCAGAGTCAAGCTTTGATGATTTAGCCGTTGGAAGCCTGAGAAGGCAAGAAAGTGAGCCACAAGAAGGTAGTGAAATTGCAAAAGGAGATGGTATGGGCCACAGGAGATTGTCATGGCCTCCTTCAGTTAAGAACATCTCATAATGGTGTATCAATACTGGGGCTGCTGTGTATTTGTTATCCCCCGTTCCCATGGATATATCGTTTTGATTATCTTTGTATTCATTTTGGTAATTGTATTTTCGGTTTCTGATGGTTGTTTTTTTATTCTTATTCTTTTTCACCAGTTCCATGAATACAGGGCGTGATATTTGTTTGATTTTACTCTTGAATTGAAGCCATTCCAAACAGTGTTCAAAATGAAAAGATGTTTTTTCATAGAAATATTCATTCTCCAGTTACACATCTTTGTTTCAATAACACGTAAACTCTAGTCTATGTAAATAAGTAATATTTGGTTCCTCTCCAGATGGAATGATCGGGTACAAGAGTATCCAAATTTTCTTTCGTCCCATGCTGCTATTTATCAGTACTCTTATAAATTACCTTTTAAGTTAAATCCAGATTGTTGTTCAAATAGATGAGAGTGGGCAAGAAACGAGTGAGAATAGGTAGACTCTTAACTTGATAATCACTCTAATGTAAACTCTATTTTATGAATGTACAGTGTTTTCGAGCATGAGCTATGATTTCTACTGCGAAAGGTAGCAACAAAGCAAGTACAGTATGCCCAACAAATGTACTCAAGTCGGTCAACTCTTCGTTTTCTTTCTCTTGCTCTCTCCGCGAGGCACTTCATTGGCAACCTGTAAAATCTTTAAGATGAATAGCGCGGATGTCCAATTTCATGTGGTGAGTATCATCACCCAATTGCATGAGTTGACGGGGGAAGGATAGAGTTGGCAAGTTCTTCATCTAACTTAACAGGAAGTGGTGGCATCTGCTTCAGTGTGTATGACGACTCATTCAACCTGCAAATTTGGTACATCTTAGGTTAACCGCTGCTTCCATACTTAAGTTAACAATGCAGTTAACAGCCACAAGTAAAAGAACAATGAACAAATCTAAATATTAGTATCACAAGTAACGCAAAGCAAATAAAGATTTCTGGCTCACTCGATGATCATGTCGAATTTCTAGTAGTTCTTGCCTTTTATCCCAAAAAAATAAAAAAAAAGAGGTATTGCAAAGAATATTTGCACTATTAGTGTAACTTGTTGTAGAATGTAACTTGCCTTAATATTTTCCTGCACCGAAAACAAACTAGGGGGACAAGAGGCAAAAAATAATATTCTACAAATGGGACAGTAGGCACATTCCACGAGATTCAAGATGATCACAAGAATGAGGGTAATGGGGAGCAGTTACTAACCTAGTGGATGGACTTTACATACTGCAGAAAAAATTTACATGATGTAAAGGAACAGGCATACTCAAGAGACTTCAGACGTACTTTTGTAAAATCATGAAGATGTTATCTCGAACATGACACAAAAGTCGAGTATTCTCGTGTATCTGCAAGAAAGAAGTGGAGCATATAAGTGTAGAGATCTCGCCATTTACAGAGGGGGCCTATTACGGAGAGGCCCCAATATATCAGATATCAGGTGTTTACAAGAAATTATATCAGATGAGCTGCATACTTACTTGATGTGTTACAAGATTCGCGGAAATATGTTCAAAGATCCGAGCATTTTGATGAATAAGCTGCGAGGTGACACTGACAGTCGCTGCAATGAATAAAATATGTTGGAATTAGATGAGAAGAACATTATAAGATGCTTTATCTTGAGATAAGGTGTTTGTCCCCAAAACTTGTAGACCTCAACTTCTTACATATGCTATATGATTCAGCCAAGTTCACACTTCAAACAATGAGTTGCAATGTTACCCCAGTGAGAAGCAGTTGTTTGAATCTCAACTCTGAGGAGTTGAATTAATATTGACGTTATTATATATGGGACGATAAAGTTAGTTATTATAATCGCGAGTTGATCATTATAGTACTAAACTCAGATATAATTGGTATTCTTTACATTTCCAATAGGTTGTGCGTGCTTCGCTTCTCATATTTTGCTTAAAATCACATGGATCATGTCTTTGTTTTGCGCTTTTTGCTTTTGAAAACACTGGGGATATCAGAATAGTGTGCAGATTGCCGACATAGAATTATCATTTAATTAATGCATCTAAAATTCTTAATCAATCAATCAGACAACTATACCTCCATCCCATGCTAGTTGGGGACCTCAAATTCTTTATACTTCACAGATTTAAGTTTCATCACTTCTCATATGGAGGAATTATTTATATTTTAATATTGAGTTAACATTGACAAAGAACTTAAAATGTAAGAATGTAGGTTCATGTATTTTTTATGATGAACACGAACAAGACATAATTCAGATATCTAAATTTCATGCTAAGGAAAAGAGCAATTTTAATCTACTAACTATTTTTGAGAAGTTAAACTAACCATGATACGCGGCGAAGCCATCACTCTTATTTGAAACTACTCCTTGAACATATGGAACATAACCAGGCTGGATTACTACAGGGGACGACGCTGCAGTAGGATCAGTCAATTTTTCCTGAGGAAAGAATGTAACACATTTCCTTGAGCCTCTGGAGGTATACATCAAACTAAGCCAAATAGAAATGACCTAAAACACCAGCGATGAATTCCGATAGCCTCATTGCAGACAACTTTCTAAAAGCATGTGAAAGACCAAGATAAAACATGCTCTTCATAATTTCTATTAATTTTTGTTAAGCAACAATCAAGGTGCTAGTATTGCAGAGAAAGTTGTTGAATTTTTCCAGGGATTAAACTCTACATATATTCCTTGCATTAAGCCATGTCTGACTATAATATTTAGGTTTCCAGATGAATTTTTTCATCATTTCTATCAGATCTATGCTTGGATGTTATATCACATTCACAGAAATGTTTTAGCAACTTAACATTATAAATAGTTCCCCTCCTCAATGGGGAAGAGAAAATTCTAAGGTCATATGTCATTATCTAAAGAAAGAGAGTTAATAAAAGAGGACAAATTTTTTGAGGTAGTCACAAATATTGCAAGGTTCACTTTTGCAGGAAGCTCTGAGTCCTTCAAAATCCTTGCACTCATATTATCCAAGTACAAAGTCGGGGGTAGGTTAATGATGTTAGCTATGTTTAGGGGTGGCAAATGCACGGGTCGCGTCGAAAACGGGTAAAGCAAAAAACGGATAAATTATTCGACCCAACGCATATTTAATACGGATAGAAAATAGGTTAACCGGCGGATAATATGGATAACCAAATTAACCATGTCTTTTTGAATATGATTACTTTCGGGCCCAAGCTTGAGGAACCCCCAATTTGAGTCTTTACAAATGTAAAAGTTAAACACATTAGTTATCCATTGGTTATACATTTTCTAAGTGGATAATATGGTTCTTATCCATATTTGACCCGTTTTTAAAAAGTTCATTATCCAACTTGTTTTAGTGGATAATATGGATGGATAACTATTTTTTTAAATCCATTTCGACACCATTAACTAGGTTGATAGGAGATACTATCTGGTGTTTAATTGTTAACACAGGTAGACAAGATTGGTCTGTGAATAACCATTCTTTAGAGGATCATAAGAACCAGCTAATGCTGAAAGTCTTACAAACATTGGTCTGTTAAGAAAAGGCACCATGGACTTTACTCAATCCCATAAGCAAGATCATGAGGTGAGAATTGCCCAAAATCAATATGGGACATTCTAACACCCCTCCGTCCCCTCTCCAGACGCATGCCAAGGATTGGACATTTGGAATATGAACAATATATTATGAGATCCAACATAGGGTGACAAAGAATAAGTATAGGTATGGCTCTAATACAATGTTAAGAAAATTGATCTAATGTGTAACTTAACCCAAAAAAGAGATCATGAGGTGAGGATTATTCAAGACTATATAAGGAGACAACAGTCTATTCCCTCAACCAACATGCGGCATTCTAACATATTGTTCATTACAGGTTTTAGAAAAACACAGAAACAAAACCGAAGACGGTGAAAGAGAGGAAGATAATAACACCACTTATGTGTTCTGTTGCTTAGGGAGTTCTCTCGACTACTCTCAACAAATCAAGAGCATGAGGATTAAGATAATTGTTCAGAAAGACACTTCTTGAGGGCTTACATGTTAGAAATCATACTAGTGATGACGTATTTGCCAGTCAAGAAAATGTGTCCAACACATGTTGCACACTGTTAGATTTCAAGAAGCTACAACTGGAAGCTGTAGGAGAAACAACAGATCACTGGAGAAAACTTCTTGGAGGAACTTCTATGACTGGGAGATACTTAAAGTAGCTCTTCAGAAATAATATCTCAAAAGCCAGATTAGTCTGAAAAGCAGAAAAGAATGGACGATTCTTTGTTGGATCATGCTATAATTTTCTGGCCATAACGGGAGGATATGAAAGTGATGTTTTCATGCCTTAATCAAAAGAAACTTCAAAAGAATGGAATTGCAACCTTACTCTCATGGTGCTGTTTCGTAAATAAAAATGAGCTCAAACAGATAGGGAAATCAATATCAACACAAGAGATAAAAACAAGTGTTTACCTTTCTGTCTTTATTTTTCTTCAATAGATTTGCGTCATCTTTCCTTCTCTTGCTATTTTCCTTTTTCTACAGGGATAGTAACACAGTCAGTACAACAACACTATAGAAAACAATGCATGTTACTGTGTTGTGGTTAAGAATTTCAATGCTTTTAGGACTAGCTATGGCTTATCTGTGACTTAGGTGCAGTTGATTGTTAGATGCATGCTTCTCTATATTTTGTCTTCAAAGTAATAAATTCCACCTTTTTACTTTTTTCTGGTTATATTTTTGTTTAAGTATCAAGTTCAGGGAGAGTTTTCAGCTACAAAATGCAGCAGCTAGGAGAACTTACCGTGGTCCATTTGCATCGTAATGCCACATCACGAACAGTCTTGTTCTTCAGCGAAATTGCAATTTTTGCATAACGGGATATGCTTGTCTCGGAGGCATATCTGCAGTTATTTTTAAGAGTTATTTCCCAGATGCAACAGTTGTCCTAGATATGGAGCTTCAGTAAATACAAATGAACACTAGACCCTTGAGAAAAGTAGCTTAAAGAGATAAACCTCTACAAGAAATAAGAGATCAACACGTTTGACAAGATAAACAAAGGAAGTAAAGAAACATCAGCCTAAAATTTATCCGTTATCCTTTTTTAAGAAATAAAATAAAAAATTCATTTCGAATACTAGAAGTTAGCAGAGTCTTAAACTAGGTTGAGATCATATCATAAACCGAATAGCAATAGTTAGAAATGCTGATGACAGAACTATTCAAATTCTTTTCCTCACTTCAAGACCTCTATTTCGTAAGTAAGAGAACTTGTGTTCATAATCTTTAGTGACACTCTCAAATGTTGTTCCTCATGTCATGTCTCGCACTTCCTATCTCAGTAAGATAACTTTACCCTGCGTTCCTAGCTTTAGTTGCCTAAAGGCTTGTCTCTCTTTCAGAACGTTGGTGCTCTTAAGCTGGCTTTTTGTCTGAGGTTTTTGTACAAGACTACTACTGAAAAGATGTGGCTCCAACATTTGTCCAAAATCACTTAAAACATCATATGGGGAGGGCAGTGTTTTCAGGTACTTCTTTAAGATTATCACAGGAGAAACCAAGTGAACCAGAGAACACTAGTCATTAGACCATATATGCCTAAAGTCCTCAGTTTCAATCAAACGAAAAACGACAATAATGTTACAACTTTGTTAAATATACTGTTAAAGCACCTTCTCACATGGTTAACTAATTCTAACTGTTGAAAGAAGTAAAATAGGGAGCATATAAAGTAGAAACAAAAGAAAAAAGGAATGATATCCAATATCATAAAGCAGTTCTTGCCATAATAAGGCAGTAGCGAAGCTAGAATTTTTCCAAGAGGGTTCAAATTTAAAAGAGTGAAAAAAATTTCCAACAAAGGGTGTTCAATATGTGTTATATACCTCTAAAACGTAATATTTTACCTATGTACACAGTACAATTTTTGGACGAAGGGTGACCACAGTTATCACCACGTGGCTTCGCCACCGTAAGAAGGAAAGAGCAAACACCACCTTAATCAAACTAAAAATTAAAAAAAATCATATAGCAACTAGGCTCGATTTATGTTAGTCCACACAGATGACAGATTAATTAAAGCCAGAGAGGATCGGCTAAGTGAATCGTATATTTGTAGGTAGCAAATATAACATGCAAAAATGGACTAATTCATCATTATAGCAATCACAAAGCTTAGACAATTAACCACAACAAGAAGCAAGTAATTTACAGGCGAACCCCAGAAAGAGAAACAATGAAATGAAGACTTTAAAGATTGACTCACTTTAACAAACCTTCCTCCAAGATAGCTTGCTCTTCTGGAGTCCAATCCATTGAAACCTGATTTTGTTGAAAACTTGTATCTCTTCCCCCAATCGAATTATTCCCGCTACATGAATTTATTCCTTCTTTAATATTCATACCAGATGAACTTGCCATATTTCACATACCAAAAAAGATTGTTTCAGTATTAATTCAAATGTGCCAAGACTGATTGTCTTGTTCTTTGGTCACAGCTTGAAAACTCAGAAAAAATCAAAATAAAGAAGTAAAAGAAAAGGCCAGTAAGGAGAGTTCAAGGTTTTGAGATTCTTTAACAGATGCATGGGCATCAATAATGAGAAAAAAGAAATCAAGTTGAAGAGTCGGAAGAAAGGTAAAAAGATTGAGAGAAAAAGGAGGGAATCTATGAAGGATCACACGTAGTTATGACAAAAAGGTTGGTTGCTACAACTGAAAAGAAAAAACAATACAACTGCTATAATGTAATTTTAAGTTTGTTTTTATGTGAATTTAAAATTGATGGAAGAAAAGGAAAGGGTTGTTATGGGTGGTACCTTTTTGTTTTTTAACATATGCTTATAAATAGATTTCTGTTAAAAAATAATATGTATAAATTTAATAGGCCGATATTGCTTGAAGTAAGATTTTTTTTTGAATTATAAAAACTTTATAGTATTAAAGAAAGAATAGATGTAATTATTTACATGCGTGGGGGTTGGCATTGTCAGTATTGAGAAAAAAAGATTTTGGTAAAGGAAAGAAAGGAAGTGGGAGCTGACGCACTGACAGCTTCTCACTCACTTCCCTTTCTAAAAGGCAAAGCTCCTCCTTTTGCCTTTAACTTTGGACAAAAGAAAAGGAATTCTTGTTAAATATGTGAAACGAATTTGTGGCTTTGAGAATATAAGTATTGTCTCTTCACTATAGAAAATAAGAAATTCTTCATTCTCTTGAAAAGAAGTTGTAACGCAATTCTTAATTCGTCACCTGCGTCTTCAACACCTGTCACATGTAGCACAAGCACCTCTAAAGGATACCCAATACATCTTGTAAGAGGAGGGACAAGACTAGTCTGCGCTACAAATATAGTAATTAAGTAATTTAAGCTTCAATTAAGCTTGAATTAATCCACAATATTTAAGGTATATTCTAAAATCGAAACTTAGGTAGAGTTGATTATTCTAAAAATATATCTAAAAAGTTGAATCCAAAATTTCCTCTCTGGAAGAGTCTAAAGATCTCTCTACCATTTCTGTTGTAGAATTAATAAGTGCTCTTCAACCACAAGAGCAAACAAGGGCATTCAGACAAGACAAAGTTGTTGACGGTATTTTTTATGCGAAACACCAAAAAGAAAAAGTCGATTATCCTTATTGCAAATATTGCAAAAAGAAAACACACTTAGAAATTTTTTGTTGGTGGAGACCTGATGCATTATGTGAAAATTGCAAACAAAAAGGTCATGTTGCAAAGATGCTCATGCACACACACTAATAGCAGAAGAAGGAATTGAGGATGACCTTCTTTAGACTGCATCAACAGAAGCAAGGAGGAGTGTTGGATTTTGCATATGTTACTGCTACTGTTTTCTAGAATAATTAATTGTTTAGTTCTAGAAGGAGTCTGCTAGAAGATTCATAATTTTATTTATAATAAGAGTAGAATTTTAATTATAGTAAGATTTTAGTAATCTAGTTGTAGGAGGAGTCTACTACTTTATTTATTTGGCTATTTAAAGCCCTACGATTAATAAAATTTCAAGAGACAGTTTTTCAATCCTATTTTCAACCTTCTTGCTGCTTGCATATTGTCACGACCCAAAATCCTAACTCAGGTCGTGATGGCGCCCAACAACAGGGTCAGGCAAGCCAACACTCAATTTACTATGGGTTCTTTCTTATTGGATTAAATATTTCAACATATACCAAGTTTTAAAGCTCGAACCATAATTCGAGAAGGATAGTTAACCAGTTTTAACCAAAAACAGTCATAAGGAGGCGTGAGCCAATATATGTACAGTCCCGTAATTCATAATAACTACCGCGTGTGTGCCAGGAACTAGTGTCACAAGTCCTACAGGCATACCAACAGAATATACAAAAGATATAATATACAGTCCCACTGTATGAAAGAAATAGACGGGAAGTAGCAAAAGAAAACTCCATGGTGCTGCCAAGGATCGTCAAGAGAAGCAACTCACCGTGAAGTCAGGTCCAACTATAATCAGAATCTAGCTCCGGTCTGATAACCAGAAGCACTGGCCTCAGAACCTGTACAATTAAGTACAGAAGCGTAGCATGAGTACATAAATAAATATGTACCCAGTGAGTATCCCGTCTAATCTCGAAGAAGTAGTGACGAGAGGTCGACTTGACACTCACTAAGGTCCAACAATATAATGTAACAGAATATGATGAAAGCGGTAGGCATGTAAAGGTAGTAAAACAACATATATTAAAGGCACTGAAACCCAAATAGACACCGAAAGTAAATAAACAATTACTACTTCATCCCCCCCCCCCCCCCAAATATCTGTCAAATCAATATCCATGAAAACATCAACACTTTATCATGCGCATACGGGATAAGGACAACCGGCCTGAGTCATGAAATGATCATATCTGTGCACTGCCGAGGGTCGAACGACCTGAACCATAAGTGCATATTTCAATCTCACCGTGGCGTACGGACCGCTCCCATGAGAGTGGGGGAGATAACACTCCGCTCGCGGAATGTAAATTGCGAAGCGGTCACATGCACACACAATATTCCTTTAAAATTACTTTCCATAAACAATTCCTTCAAATTATTAAATTCCATAAATCTCAGAGAAACAATGCTACATTAAGTCATGAATTCAAGAAGCATGTAATTCATTTCTAGGAAAAACACAAGGCATGATGTGGGCCTAACTACCCGGACATAACAATAA
>ML292175.1:0-21927 GCA_005239495.1 Nicotiana undulata
GGGATTTAGTAGCAGACCTCAGCAACAATAAATTAAAGTAAGAGTTGTGGCAGTAAATTCATATGAATGGCTAAACGGACCTATGTGATAAGGTATAGCAATATTCGTGAATTCAACAAAGTACCGAGAGAAGAACTTCAGTATACTCATAGATGCCCAAAGGTACATCTTATCACGCTCTGCATATGAAACCTAGAGATTGGGCACCCTTATAAGGTCAAAATCGTACAGGCTGCATGAAGAAAGGTAGCAACAGTTACAAGATTAAAAGGATTCCGACTACAAGTTATGGTGTGAGAAGGAGGACTAAGGGGGGGAACGCCCTGGACTTTTGAACTTATTAACATAAACATTCTCCTAGATGGCAAGGGAAGTTCTAAAGTATTCAGAAGATATAAGTTATGGAAATAATAAGTGCATCAGTCAACATTCGAGGACGAATGTTCCAAAGGGGGGAATAATGTTACNAAGTTACGACAGTGTTGCACCCTGCAGTATTGTACGTTGAATTTGTTGTAAGGTAATTGCATCAGTCCAAGGAAAAGAATTTTTGGATATTATAAGGATTATGCTATTTCACAATGGATGAATAAATTCGTAAAGGTGAAAGGGGAATCAATCTAAGAAAATGAATTTTCATCCATGTTTGGCATGTGAGGATAAAATACGGGTCGAGCGTTACTACATGATATTTATAGACTAGTACCATACACGGTACCACATGACCATGATAGTAATATATATAAAGTTTATTAAAAATAAGTAAAATTATAAGTACTTTGAGATAATTTTTAATTATGCGGGTAATTGGTTAATTATCGGGTAACGAGACATTACCTAATTAACTAATAAGTGGATAAAGTTTAATAAATTCCACCTCTCAAAACGTGGCAGCTAGCCACATTGTAAAGAAATGACTAAGTCATCTCTTTGATAGGTGGCTATTAAATAGCAAGAAAGAGACTTCATCTCTTATAATACAAAAATTCTATCATTAGAACATTAGTAAACAAAAGAAAATGTTACCAAGCTTTAGCAAAGCTTAACAATTCAAAGCTTTACAGATTTGCAAAATCCAAAAATGTTACCTTGTTTATCACATTTTGAAACCATTAGCTTTCTTTAGCTATTTCAAAAGCTTTCAAAAATCAGTAACCTTAGGACCTCCCACAATTCAAAAAGCAGTATTATTTTACAATCCAGAGAACGTTAGCTACTTCAAAGCTTTATACAATTAAAAACGTTAGAAACAGTGACGATTTGAGCTCCTACAAAGAATATTATATGGATTTTTTCCTACTCCAGGTATGTTAAGGTTATCCCTTCTTTCTTTTGGCATGGTCCAAATTATACTGAAGAAACGAGCAAATACACAGTTTCTATAAATTACTCTATTCATAGAAATAGTAGGGGTGTCTATATTCTTGATTCCCCATGAGAATTATTATTATTTTCTGTTCATGGGTCTCAGAATAATACGCAGTTGGAAAAGTTTATCCGGAAGGAATATTGAGATTATTANTTACGGGTTGAGTCATGTACTCTATATTTCTTCCATGTCTCTTATGTATTTATTTATGTGCCTTACATACTCGGTACATTATTCGTACTGACGTCCCTTTTTCCTGGGGACGCTGCGTTTCATGCCCGCAGGTCCCGATAGACAGGTCAAGAGCCCTCCAAGTAGGCTATCAACTCAGCGGAAGATGTCGGTGCGCTCCATTTACTTCGGAGTTGCTTGTTTGGTTAGTATGATTTAGACACATATTGTTTGGTAAGGCGGGACTCTATCACAACCTTTATGATATTTATGTACTCTTAGAGTCTTGTAGACATATGTCGTGTACATAAAGGATTGTACGGCCTGGCCGGCCTATGTTTTTAGTTTATAAAAGATTGTGTTGGCTTATTAGGCCCGTATGTCATGTGTATGTAATAATATAATAAGAAAGATACGCTACGTTGGTACTCGGTTGGGTAAGGTACCGGGTGCCCGTCACGGCCCATCGGTTTGGGTCGTGACAAAAGTGGTCACCCATGAAGGGTGTTATGAGGTTGAGAAAGAAAAGCAAGTTGAGCCCAAGGTTTATCGGCCCATTTGAGGTGTTGCGTCGTGTTGGGGAGGTTGATTATGAGCTTGCCTTGCCTCTCAGTCTAGCAGGAGTAGGGCTGGGCATAAAATCCAAAAAAACAAATTCCAAACCGGACCGAATTAGTTCGGTATTTCGGTATCAGTATATGAATTTCGGTTCTTTGGTATTTCGGTACGGTCCTCGGTATGAAGGTTTTGATATTTTTGTAAACCAAAATACCAAATTATACAAGTTCACCTTCCTTCACTACCCAGCCCAAAATTTCAACTTATTAGTTCTTACCCATAGCAGTAGCCCACTAAAACTATGCCCAACACCCCAACCTAATGATAGTTTAGGCTTTCTTGGAATTTAGCTGATTGCTTTCAGCAACACACTACTAGAAGTTCCCCTATGCCTAATTGTGATGTAAAATTCAATTACTAAGTTCTCGAGTATTCTACCATTTCCCACCCCATGACGATAATTAAAGCGCGTATTGGTCACGAACTCTAGCGCATGCTGCTACCCGACCCCTTTCCTATTAGTCCTGGAGGAGGTTAGGACTACTATCCTAAGAGGGAGGTACTAGGCAGACCCTCAGATTTTAAAAGGTAAAATTCTAGGGCGACAGATAAAAACACAAGTAGGACTGCTATTAATGGGAACACAGATAAGCAGGTGAAAGGCTCAAGTTTACCTCCACAAGTATTGCACATATACATCATGCCTCATACACAAATTTAGGTCCAGATTTAACTCCTAAACATGATGTCTAAGTGGCAACAGCAGAGTTCAATTATATCACATAACTCAGCGAGGAAGTCCTAGTCATGGCTTGCCTACTGATTTCAGCATGCTGGTAGTTGATCATGATCACAAAGACATGTCTGGTTTTATTTCTTGTAATTGATTACCTAAGGCTTGCCTAGGTGTAAACTAACATGCAGCAATGGTACAGGTTCATTAAGGGTCCAGATTGTCCATACTATGTTATTCTAAGCGTGTACAAAGAACTGATTACCAGTTTATTTTAGGACAGGGGATTGTTTCAGACATATGCTTAGACTGAGTATGATCCTATTGCGTGATATCTAATGCAGCATGATATGATTTCTAAATGGATACCGGATCACAGCATCATGCATAACTTCAGGAATAGCATAGGTGATGGGTTTTAATAGTTATTTACCTAAAATATGATTTCTACGTGTATCATGGTAAAGCATAATTACGGATTTGTTAACGCTCATTTTAAGGCAGGGTTTAGATTACGTTTTCATAATGCATGAACATAATAACATGATAGCATTTTCCATTGTAATTATTGATCCCATGAACAGAATTTTCTAAGTGATCTAACAATACTGAAATAAAATGTTAAACAGTGTTGTCACGACCCAAATCCGAACTCAGGTCGTGATGGCGTCCAACGCCGGGGTCAGGCAAGCCAACACTTGTATTACTAGCGAGATTACCTTATTTGATAATTTGTTCCAAAACTTGCCAAATTTTTAAGGTTAAATTTGTAGGGTGAAAACATATAACTTTACCAACTTAAATCAACATAACCAAAAGGACCGTAAATAACATATACAATGCCAAAATACAGTGTCTACTACGTGTGCCAGGACCTAGTGTCACAAGTCTACGGGCGGGACTAGTAGAATATACAAAATAAGATAGAATAAATGTGCTACTGTCTGAAGGAAATAGACAGAAATAACAAATGACAACTCCAAAGTACTGCTGAGATACGCCAAGGGGAGCAGCTCACCGTGGAGTCGGGTACAGAGTATGCTCTCAAGATCGCACCCCGGTCTGATAACCAGATGCACCTGCCTCAGAACCTGTACAATTAAGTACAGAAGCGTAGCATGAGTACATATAAGCAAATATGTACCCAGTGAGTATCCCGTCTAATCTCGAAGAAGTAGTGACGAGAAGTAGACGTGATACTTACTAGGGTCATGATTAAATAACAGGACTACATAAGACTAGGCAGGGATAGCAGTCCTAGAAATCACAAGACATGAAAATATCAAATATAAATTTACAATTTACCTCTGCATGTCAAATCACACTGGCGTATAATATACTTTCTTTTCCTATTCACATGAAGCCGTTTAAATAATAACAACAAGACTCTCAGTCAATTATACAGTTTAAATAATAACAACAAGACTCTCGGTCAAATATACAACATATAGTATGCCGGAGCGTACGGCCGAAGCGTCGCGAAAATAAATGTGCAATGCCGAGGGTCGAACGGCTCGAACCATAGATGCATCTATTACCCCGCTCGCGAATCGAACATGCAACGCGGTTGACACAATAATAAGGCTGCCCCCCCTCGCGAATCATACATGCGACGCGGGTGCTCGTATACATACACAGAATTATCAGGAATTCAGGAATGTAATAGAGATTATACTTGCAAACAAGAACTTAAGCATCTGAAATTCGATTGTAACTTCCTAATATTCTCATGCTAATTCAAGGATAATAAGAAACTCGAAATACATTTATGGATACATGTAAGGCACATAAAAGCATGCTCGTGAGTCCTAAAACTACCCGACATGGCATAATAGTAGCTACGCACGGACTCTCGTCACTTCGTGTGTGCGTAGCCCCCACAAATAAGGACATTTCAATAATTTATAATCACCTATGGGGACAATTCCCTCTTACAAGGAGGGAGACTCACCTCGTGTCGAGCCTACTTTTCGGGTCAAGAATGCGCCCCAAACTCCGAACTCGCCTCCCAAGGATTCGAAACTAGCCAAATATGGTATACATAAATTAATCTATGCTCAAAGGTATGAAATTTATCTAATTAAGCCATTATTCAACCTACTTGAAGAAATCCCAAAATTCATCCCCAGGCCCGCATGCTCGGATTTCGGAAATTTTCAAAGGAAACACTTTACCATAACCTAAGGATCATTAATATCTACTTTTTGATTGATTTCGTGGCAAATTCATTGGAAATTCTCCAAATTTTCATTAAACCTAGGTTATTACTCTAACCCTTGATTTTTCACTAATTAGGTAGTTAATGTAGCTCGGAATTCATGCATTAAGCTAACACTAGGATATAATTCACTTACCTTTCAGTAGCTAGGTCGTGGGGCTCTTTTCCAAGCTCTCAAGGTCTCTAATGGAGTAAAGAAATGGAGAAAAATGAACATTTTCCGTGTTTAAAAGAACACACTACCTACAGTGGTTCCGCACCTGCGGCTCAAGGACCGCACCTGCGGTCTCGCACTTGCGAAAATGGGACAAGGGGCTTGGGCTCGCACCTGCGGGCAGGAGTCCGCACCTGCGGAAAAGGGCTCGCACCTGCGAGGAATGGGCAGCCCACCTAGGGGTCGCACCTGCGAGGCTGGGACCGCATGAGCGGTCCCGCACCTGCGACTGGGCAACCGCACCTGCGGTCACACCAGATCAGGTGCACCAGCAGCTGTTTCAGTTGGTTTTTGGCCTCGTTCGGTGCCCAAGAGGCACCTGGTCCCACCCGAGCCCCCATCCAAATATACCAACAAGTCCCAGATCATAATACGGACTCGCTCGAGCCTTCGGAACACTCAAAACAACACTAAAACTCAAAATCACACCTCAAAACCCCTAAAGATCAAACTTAAGAACTTCAAGTTCTTGAATTCGGTATTAATGCGCCGAACCGACCTATACTACTCGGAATGACGCCAAATTTTGCGAGCAAGTCATAATTGACATAACGGAACTATTCCCGATCTCGGAACCATTCGGACCTCGATAACACAAAAACACGTTCCAAACCATATTTCAAACTTAAGGAAACTCTTATTTCGATATTGGGCGTCGAAACGCTCCCAGGTCATCCAAAACCCATTCCGAACATACGCCCAAGTCCGAAATCATCATACGAAGCTACCGGAACCATCGAAACTCAATTCCGAGGTCGTTTACTCAAAATGTTGACCAAAGTCAAACTTGGCCAAAAAGGCCAACCTTAAGGAACTAAGTGTTCCTATACCACTCTAAACACTTCCGAATCCCCAACCACCCGCCCCCGCAAGTCATAAATCACAATAAGCCGCTATGGGAAGTTTCATTTAGGGGAACGGGGTCCGATAACGCAAAACGACCGATCGGGTCATTACATTCTCCACCTCTTAAGCAAACATTCGTCCTCGAATGGGTCTAGAATCATACCTGAAGTGCTGAATAAGTGCGGGTATCGGCTCCGCATGTCCTCCTCGGACTCCCAGGTCGCCTCCTCGACTAGTTGGCCCCTCCACTGGACCTTTACGGCAGAAACTCTCTTGGATCTCAACTGGCAATCCTGACTGTCAATAATAGCAATTGGCTCCTCCTCGTAGCCCAACCTCTCATCCAACTGAATAGTGCTGAAATCAACCACGTGAGAGAAGTCGGCGTGGTACCTCCGGAGCATGGATACATGGAAGACCGGATGAACTCCTGATAAACTGGGAGGTAAGGCTAGCTCATAAGCAACCTCCCCAACTCTCGAAGGGACCAATAAACCTCGGGCTCAGCTTGCCCTTCGTTCCGAACCTCATAATACCCTTCATCGGCGAGACTTTCAACAGGACCTTGTCTCCCTCCATAAATGATACGTCACGCGCTTTCTGATCTGCGTAACTCTTCTGTCTGGACTGTGTTGTGCGGAGCCTCTCCTGAATCAACTTCACTTTCTCCAAAGCATCCTTCACCAGGTCGGTGCCATATAACTTAGCCTCACCAGGCTCAAATCACCCGATAGGAGAACGACATCGTTGACCATACAAAGCCTCAAATGGAGCCATCTCGATGCTGGACTGATAACTATTATTGTAAGAAAACTCGGCCAAGGGAAAAACCTGATCCCACTGACCCCCAAGTCAATCACACATGCCCTGAGCATGTCCTCCAATATCTGAACTGTACGCTCCGACTGACCATCAGTCTGTGGGTGAAATGTTGTGCTGAGATCTATCTGGGCACCCAACTCACTATGCAATGCTCTCCAGAAGTGCGAGGTGAACTGAGGACCTCGATCTGATATAATGGACACCGGCACACCGTGCAACCAGACTATCTCCCGAATGTAGATATGGGCTAACCTCTCAGAAGTATATGTAGTAGCCACTGGAATGAAGTGCGCCGATTTGGTCAATTTGTCCACGATGACCCAAACTGCGTCAACCTTCTGCAAGGTCTGGGGTAACCCAACCACGAAGTCCATAGTGATGCATTCCCACTTCCACTCAGGGATGGGCATCTGCTGAAGTAGGCCTCCTGACCTCTGGTGCTCATACTTAACCTGCTGGCAATTAAGACACCTAGCCACATACTCTATAATGTCCCTCTTCATCCGCCTCCACCAGTAATGCTGCTTCAAATCACGATACATCTTCGTAGCACCAGGATGAACAGAATATCGAGAATTGTGTGCCTCCTCCGGAATCCTCCCTCTAAGGCCATCGACATTAGGAACACATAAACGGCTCTGAAGTCTTAGAACACCATCCTCACCAATAGTAACCTCCTTGGCGCCACCCTGAACCACTATGCCCCGTAGCTTTTCCAAGTACGGATCATCAAACTGCCGAGCCTTAATCTCTCCCAATAACGAAGACTGAGCAACCACATGTGCTAAAACTCGGCGAGGCTCTGAAAGGTCTAACCTTACCAGGCGATTATCCAAGGACTGAATGTCCAAGGCTAGAGGTCTCTCCTCTGCTGCAATATAAGCCAAGCTACCCATACTCTCTGCCTTCCTGCTTAAGGCATCTGCTACCACATTTGCCTTGCCCGGATGATAAAGAATGGTGATATCATAATCCTTCAATAACTCAATCCGTCTGCGCTGCCTCAAATTAAGATCCCTCTGCTTGAACAAGTGCTGCAAGTTGTGGTGGTCTATATAAACCTCACAGGACACTCCATACAAGTAGTGCCTCCAAATCTTAAGAGCAAGAACAATCGCCGCCAACTCTAAATTGTGCACAGGGTAGTTCTTCTCATGAACCTTCAGCTGGCGCGAAGCATAAGCAATAACTCTCCCTTCCTGCATCAACACACACCCCAAGCCAACGCGTGAAGCATCGCAATACACTGTATACATCCTAGAACCGGAAGGCAATACTAGAACTGGTGTTGAGGTCAATGCTGCCTTGAGCTTCTGAAAGCTCTCCTCACACTCATCGGAACATGGCATTCTTCTGAGTCAATCTAGTCAATAGAGCAGCAATAGAAGAGAACCCCTCCACAAATCGGCGATAATAGCCTGTTAGGCCCAAAAAGCTCCTGATCTCTGTAGCTGAAGTAGGACGCGACCAACTCTGAACTGCCTCAATCTTCTGAGGATCAACCTTGATACCCTCTCCGGATACCACATGCCCCAAGAATGCCAAGGAATCCAACCAGAACTCACACTTGAAGAACTTAGCATATAGCTTTTGTTCCTGCAAAGTCTGGAGCACGACTCTAAAATGCTGCTCGTGCTCACCCAGGCTACGTGAGTAAATCAAAATGTCATCAATAAAGACAATGACGAAAGAATCAATATACGGTTTGAACACCCTGTTCATCAAGTCCATAAATGTTGTTGGGGCATTAGTCAAGCCAAAGGACATCACCAGGAACTCATAATGGCCATATCTCATACGAAAAGCAGTCTTCGGAACATCTGAGGCCCGAATATTCAACTGATGATATCCCGATCTCAAATCAATCTTAGAAAATACCCTAGCACCCTGCAACTGGTCAAACAAATCATCAATGCGCGACAAAGGATACTTGTTCTTAATAGTGACCTTGTTCAACTGGTGGTAATCAATGCACATCTGTATAGACCCATCCTTTTTATTCACAAATAGAACTGGAGCACCCTACGGTGAAACACTTGGTCTGATAAACCCCTTAGCCAACATCTCCTCTAGATGCTCCTTCAACTCCTCCAACTCTTTCGGAGCCATACTGTACAGGGGAATGGAAATAGGCTGAGTGTCTGGAGCTACATCAATACAATAATCAATATCACGATCCGGAGGCATGCCCGAAAGGTCTGAAGGAAATACATCAGCAAACTCTCGAACAACTGACACTGAATCAATCGTCGGAGACTCGGCGGTGGTGTCTCGCACATAAGCAAGATAGGCCAGACAACCCTTCTCGACCATATGCCGAGCCTTCAGGAAGGAAATAACCTGGCTGGCTGCACTAATTGAGGAACCTCTCCACTCCAGCCTGGGCGACTCAGGCATGGCTAAAGTAACTGTCTTGGCATGGCAATCTAGCACAGCATGATAAGGAGATAGACAATCCATGCCTAAAATAACCTCGAAATCAACCATGTCGAGCAATAAAAGGTCCGGTTTGGTCTCGAATCCACAGAATGTAACTACAAAGGACCGATAAACCTGGTCTACCACCACAGAATCGCCCACAGGAGTGGACACATATATAGGAGAACCCAAGGACTCACGAGGAACATCCAGAAAATGAGCAAATAAGGCTGAAACATATGAATAGGTGGATCATGGATCAAATAACATTGATGCCTCTCTACCACATACTGAAATAATACATGTAATCACGACATCTAAGGCCACTGCATCTGCTCGGGCCGGAATAGCATAGAATCTGGCTGGTGCACTAGAAGACTGACCTCCGCTGGAATGAATAGGAGATGGCAGAGCTCCCCCTGCCTGACCTCCACCTTTGGGGCGACCTCTACCAGTCTGTCCTCCACCTCTGGGTGGACGGGGCGCCGATGCTGAGTATGCAGGCTGATAACTCTGCTGAATAGCCTTGCCTCGAAGCCTGGGAAAAGTCCTCCTCATATGGCCTGAATCCCCACACTCATAACATCTCACTGGTGGCATGGCCTGCTGCCCTGAAGAAGAACCCTGGATAGCTGGGGACGGTGAGAACCCTATGGCATGGCACTGAAGTAAGGACTAGAAGACCTTTGATGACCGGAATACCCACCGGAGGAACCCTGAATGGCTGGTGGGCAGTAAGAACTCTCCGGCATAACGCTGAAATAAGGCCTCACTGGAGCACCACGGGGAAGTGGTGGAGGAGCTGAATATGGAGGCCTGCTAGGTTGGCCCCTACCAAAATGACCTCTACCCCTAGCTGGGGCACCTCTGAAATCTCTAGAAAATCTAGCTCTCTTGTCCTGCTGACCCTGCTCTCTGCCCCTCGATCGATAACCCTCAATCCGGCGAGCTATCTCGACCACAAGCTGATAGGGAGTCCCCATCTCCAACTCCCGGGCCATGTTGGCCCTAATACCTGAGTGCAATCCAGCCATAAATCTCCGCACTCTCTCAGCGTCAGTAGGAAGTATCATAAGGGCATGGCACGACAACTCAGAAAATCGGGACTCATAATCTGTCATGGACATCTGCCCCTGCTCCAGCTGCTCAAACTGATACCGCAACTCTTCCTTCTCGAAGGGTGGAATATATCTGTCCAGAAACAACTGAGTGAAATTCTCCCAAGTGATAGAAGGGGAACCTTCTGGTCTACCAAGGATATACGACTGCCACCATCTGCGAGCCCTGCCCTCTAACTGAAAAGTAGTGAAATCTACTCCATGGGACTCTAGTATCCTCATATTGTGCAATCTATCCCTGCACCTCTCAATGAAATCCTGGGCATCCTCGCCTCGCTCACCCCCGAAGACTGGAGGGTGCAATCGAGTCCATTTATCCAATAACTTTAGCGGATCGCCGTCCGCAACTGGTCTGATCTCAGGTGCTGATGTTGTAGGCTGGGCTCCACCCACGGGCAGTGTACCCGGGGTCTGATATACGACTGATGCATGTCTTGCGGCCTGGGCAGTAGGGGTCTGAACTCCCCTTCCCGCCTGAGAAGTGGCAGAATCTGCTGGAAATAAACCAGCCCGAGTCATAGAGTCCATGAACCGCATCATACGGCCCATGACCTCCTGGAAGCCTGGTGCGGTCATAAAATCCACTGGGGCAGGATTTGCTAGGGGCACCTCACCCTGCTCCTCTATAATAGGATCCTCTGCTGGGGGTGCTAGTGGAACAGCTCTGGAACGCCCTCGTCCCCTACCTCGAGCCGGTGCTCTCCCCTGGCCTATGCCACGGCCTCGGAGAACGGGGGTAGCGGCCCCTCTCGGATCTAGAACATTGGATGCGCACGTCCTCACCATCTGTGAGAGAAGAGAAGAATGAGTTTTAGTAAACCATCGACTGCACGATAGAATAAGGATAAAAAGAGATTTCCTAACACCCTATATCCTCCAGAAGATAAATACAGACGTCTCCGTATCGATCCGCATGACTCTACTATGTTTGCCCGCGACTTGTGAGACCTACGTGAACCTAGAGCTCTGATACTATGTTGTCACGACCCAAATCCAAACTCAGGTCGTGATGGCACCCAACGCCAGGGTCAGGCAAGCCAACACTTGTATTACTAGCGAGATTACCTTATTTGATAAATTTGTTCCAAAACTTGCCAAATTATTAAGGTTAAATTTGTAGGGTGAAAACGTATAACTTTACCAACTTAAATCAACATAACCAAAAGGACCGTAAATAACATATACAGTGCCAAAATACAATGTCTACTACGTGTGCCAGGACCTAGTGTCACAAGTCTACGAGGCGGACTAGTAGAATATACAAAATAAGATAGAATAATTGTGCTACTGTCTGAAGGAAATAGACAGAAATAACAAATGACAACTCCAAAGTACTGTTGAGATACGCCAAGGGGAGCAGCCCACCGTGGAGTCGGGTACAGAGTATGCTCTCAAGATCGCGCCCCGGTCTGATAACCAGATGCACCTGCCTCAGAACTTGTACAATTAAGTACAGAAGCGTAGCATGAGTACATATAAGCAAATATGTACCCAGTGAGTATACCGTCTAATCTCGAAGAAGTAGTGACGAGAAGTAGACGTGATACTTACTAGGGTCATGATTAAATAACAGGACTACATAAGACTAGGCAGGGATAGCAGTCCTAGAAATCACAAGACATGAAAATATCAAATATAAATTTACATTTTACCTCTGCATGTCAAATCACACTAGCATATAATATACTAACTTTTCCTTTTCACATGAAGCCGTTTAAATAATAACTACAAGACTCTCAGTCAATTATACAGTTTAAATAATAACAACAAGACTCTCAGTCAAATATACAGCACATAGTATGTCGGAGCGTACGGCCGAAGCGTCGCAAAAATAAATGTGCACTGCCGAGGGTCGAACGGCTCGAACCATAGATGCATTTATTACCCCGCTCGTGAATCGAACATGCGACACGGTTGACATAATAATAAGGCTACCCCGCTCGCGAATCATACATGCGACGCGGGTGCTCGTATACATACACAGAATTATCAGGAATTCAGGAATTTAATAGAGATTATACTTGCAAACAAGAACTTAAGCATATGGAATTCGATTGTAACTTCCTAATATTCTCATGCTAATTCAAGGATAATAAGCAACTCGAAATATATTTAGGGATACATGTAAGGCACATAAAAGCATGCTCGTGAGTCCTAAAACTACCTGACATGGCATAATAGTAGCTACGCACGGACTCTCGTCACTTCGTGTGTGTGTATCCCCCACAAATAAGGACATTTCAATCATTTATAATAACCTATGGGGACAATTCCCTCTTACAAGGTTATAAGGGAGACTCACCTCGTGCCGAGCCTACTTTCCCGGTCAAGAATGCGCCCGAAACTCCGCACTCACCTCCCAAGGATTCGAAACTAGCCAAATATGGTATACATAAATTAATCTATGCTCAAAGGTATGAAATTTATCTAATTAAGCCATTATTCAACCTACTTGAAGAAATCCCAAAATTTACCCCCGGGCCCGCATGCTCGGATTTCAGAAATTTTCGAAGGAAACACTTTCCCATAACCTAAGGATCATTAATATCTAGTTTTTGTATGATTTCATGGAAAATTCATTGGAAATTCTCTAAATTTTCATAAAACATAGGTTACTACTCTAACCCTTGATTTTTCACTAATTAGGTAGTTAATCTTGTTAGGAATTCATGCATTAAGCTAACACTAGGGTAGAATTCACTTACCTTTCAGTAGCTAGGTTGTGGGGATTTTTTCCAAGCTCTCAAGGTCTCTAATGGAGGAAAGAAATGGAGAAAAATGAACATTTCCCGTGTTTAAAAGAACACACTGCCTATAGTGGTTCCGGACCTGCAGCTCAAGGACTGCACCTGCGGTCTCGCACCTGCGAGCAATGGGACAAAGGGCCTGGGCTTGCACCTGCGGGCAGGGGTCCGCACCAGCAGCTCCGCACCTGCGGAAAAGGGACTGCACCTACGAGGAATGGGCAGCCCACCTAGGAGTCGCACCTGCGAGGCTGGGACTGCATGAGCGGTCCCGCACCTGCGACTGGGCAACCGCACCTGCGGTCACACCAGATCAGGTGCACCAGCAATTGTTTCAGTTGGTTTTTGGCCTCGTTCGGTGCCCGAGAGGCACCTAAGCCTACCCAAGCCCCCGTCCAAATATACCAACAAGTCCCAAATCGTAATACGGACTCGCTCGAGCCTTCGGAATACTCAAAACAACACTAAAACTCAAAATCACACCTCAAAACCCCTAAAGATCAAACTTAAGAACTTCAAGTTCTTGAATTCGGTATCAATGCGCCGAACCGACCTATACTACTCGGAATGATGCCAAATTTTGCGAGCAAGTCATAATTGACATAACGCAACTATTCTCGGTATCGAAATTCCGTTAGGACCTCGATAACACAAAAACACGTTCCAAACCAAATTTCAAACTTAAGGAAACTCTTATTTCGATATTGGGCGCCGAAACGCTCTCGGGTCATCCAAAACCCATTCCGAACATACGCCTAAGTCCGAAATCATCATACGAAGCTACCGGAACCGTCGAAACTCGATTCCGAGGTCGTTTACTCAAAATGTTGACCGAAGTCAAACTTAGCCAAAAAGGTCAGCCTTAAGTAACTAAGTGTTCCTATACCACTCTAAACACTTCCGAATCCCGAACCACCTGCCCCCGCAAGTCATAAATCACAATAAGCCGCTATGAGAAGTTTCATTTAGAGGAACGGGGTTCAATAACGTAAAACGACCGGTCGGGTCGTTACAAGTGTCATGCAATCCTAGAGAGCATGATTTCTAATGCACGATATGCTTTGCACGTGTTAGTCCTAAACATGATTTCTATAGCACACATAGGGAATGTAAACCTAATAGCATGGCTTCTACCCTTTTATATCTATAGCATGCATGGTTACCCCTTTCCCTTTTCACTATCCATCCCCCAAGAGTTGTTTACAATAAGTTATTACAGACCATGGATCATGAATTGAAATAGAGAAAAAATAAGAAGATATTCTATAGGGAGCCTGCAGATAGGCCCAAGTCCTCCAGAACCTCATTTCCATATGGTATTTCACATCCTTTCTCATAATCCGGGTGTGTCAAAGATCCCTAAGAACCTCAAGGGCTCCCGGGCCATGCTCACACCCATATTTCAAAGTCATAGTAGAATAAGTGCGGTGTGGAAGTGCCAGCCTCAGTGTGTCAGAGTTCATAGGGAGCTCAAGGGTCCCAAAGCAGTGCTCACACTAAGGGGGCAGAATTTAAGGGTCTAAGAATAAAGTGAAGTGCAGGATGTGATTTGAAAAGAGTTAAGTAGGAAAAATAGCTTTTGAAAATAACTTGTTTGAAATAAGCTTTGGAGAAAAATAGCAGAATTCGTTTAGTGAAAACAATTTGAAAAGGGATAGGGTAAGACATTTAGAGTCTTAGGATCAGAACAATATGCATAGAACAAGAAACAAGAACCAACCAAGTTCATCAATCACAAGCAGGGACTGAGGGGGTAGGGGACAAGCATGAAGCACATAGGGAAAAGCATACAACAAGCAGAGTCATATACATGTTCAGAGAAAGTTCTGGGACATCATATGTTCAGGATTACATGGAGACTAAGTACACATAGTGCAATTGTAGTATACTAGGAATCAAAGAGGACAGAAGTGAAGCAGAATCATGTTAAAGCATGCAAAAGGGGTAGTAACATGTTGAGGCTAAAGGGGAGGGTATTAAGAACTAAAGCAGCAAAGCATACAAACTAGTTGTAAGTAGAACAATAAAACCATAAGTAAAAACAGATTAGAAATAAGATAAATCGAAATACCCAAAGAAACATATTGTTTTGAAGTTTTAAACATAAATTGAAGACATACCAGTTGGAAGATAGCAAGTACAGAATGAAGAATAGGCAAATAGAATAACCAGTCTTGGCTTGCAACCGACTAGTAATAGCAGGTAATCAAGAGAAGAACGGTAGAGAGTATGTATGTGTGTGTGTAAGAGAGAACTGAACAGTGTGTGTGCGTTCGTGTATGTGTTAGTGAAAGACTAGAGTATTTATAGTTGAAACAGGTAGTAAAATAAGGTAAGAATCATAGTAGCATGGTAATTAAGGAACTCAGAATCAATCAGTCAGCTATCAAGGCAAGTACTCCCTTAGGTTAAGGGAGTTTAATTCAAACGGTAAGAACCAGTATCATATAAGGCAAGAGAAAATCAGTACATGACTAGTAAGGAAAGAATCAAGGCTCGGTAAGCATAGGGTAGTTAATTAAGGAAAGCAATCAAATAACTGAGGTATAGAGTAGGTAATTAGGGGTAAATACACAAAGGGTTTAATTAAGAACATAACTAGTAAAAATCAATATGTAACACGGTAAATCAGAGAATAAAGCAAGAAATAATTAAAGGTTGTAAAACATGGACATAATTGAGAAAATCAGCACATAGGTATCATCATAGTGAACTAGGGAATCAAAGGGTTGACATAATCCTGATTTTAAGGACAAAATAACATAAGTTTCCATGAACAAGCAGATGAATCGAGTATTAACAAAGAGAATCGAGTCTGAAACCCTAATAAAGACATACTAGGGTAAAATCACAAGATATTCTAATTAAACGAAGAAATAATCATGTTAAACACACGGCAAAATCATGTAGCAAACATTCATGGACGAACTTCGGAATCCAGACGAAGTATCAAAAATTAGGGTTTCAACATAAACTAGTTAGGGTTGAGGAAACACTCAACACAATCGATCAAAACACATAATAATCAGAGAATAAGCACCTTTTTAAAATCAGAAAACGTTTTGAATAAGGTTTTAACGAAACCCTAGTTTTTAGGAAAATGAAACACCGTTCAAAAATCAGAGGTTTTTCATAAGAAAACACATGAAATAGGTTTATCTCGCCTCAGATCTGTAAAGATCTGAGAAGATGAAATTAGGGTTTCGAAGAAACAGCCCAGAGATGAGAGCACCGGCTTAGAAACCATAGGTTTAGCCGAGAAATAGGGAGATCTTACTGGAGATCGAGCCATGAAGGCCTGAGATAGGCAAAATGTAACGACCCGATCGGTCGTTCCGTAGAATCTGCATATTTATTAATGTTATTGCCTTATTATGCACTGGTTATACTGCTTAGGACGAGTTGGAGTTGGTTGGCTCGGGTTCAGAATGGTTGTAGTAGGAATTGAGACACTTAGTCTCTAAAAATAGCCTTAAAGTGGGAAAAGTCAACTGAGAGTTGACGTATTGGTAAACAATCTCGGAATGTGGATTTTATAGCTCGGATAGCTTCGTTAGGTGATTTGGGACTTAGGAGTGTGTTCAGAATGTTTTTGTGATGTCCGGTGTAGAATTAGGCTTGAATTGGCGAAAGTTGAAAATTTAGAAGTTCTTAGGCTTGAATTCGACGTAGATCTGGTGTTTTGGTGTTGTTTTGGGTGTTTTGAAGGTTCGACTAAATTTTAGTTATGTAATGGGACTTGTTAGAATGTTTGTATGGGGTACCGAGGAGCTAGGGTGAGTTTTGGATAGGTTTGGACTGTGTTGTGCTCGTTTTTCTTATGCTTCGACGTCATTTCTTCAAGCATAAATGATATCATATTGAGCAAATGAGCTCCTATTACTGTTTTGAATTAAGCATTAGATCCGTATCGTAATTACAGACCCGTACCAAAAAGAATCGTCGAATTTGGACATCGTATGAGGATTTTATGGTCATTTTACTAAGGTTGTCAGATTTTTCAGGTTAATTACGAAATTGTCACTGTCGGCATATTAAAAATCTACACTATTTGTTAATTTTAAAACCTATATATACCCTTCATTATAAGGTCAAATTGAGTGATCAAAAGCTTAAATTGATTAGAATTTCACAAGGAATCCATTGGAAACATAAAACGCGAGTTTCGAAATTGTTTGACACGAGAATCGAGGCAGAATACCTGGAGAAAATATACAAAATAAGAGTTTGTTCTTTCGGTCATATCTTGAGTTGGGGAGCTCGGATTTGGGCGATTTTGGAGGCGATTTTCACCATATAGATTGGGCTCTCTACTTTTTTTTTGCTTATATTTCATGAATTCATCTTCGTTTTTGAGATTTGATTGATGATTTCAAAGTGAAATTGAGGGATTAGGGCTTGAGTTTAAGAGACCTTTTAGAGATGATTTGAGAGGTCAATCAGACTCCGATTTTAGAGTTCTTTATATGTACGGACTCGTGAGATGATGAGGATCATTTTGGTATAAAGTTTGTCGAGTTTCGAGACGCAGGCCCGGGGGTTAGATTTTGGCTAATTTCAGGTTTTGTGCAAAAAATGGTATTTTTCAATTGGAATTCATTCCCTTACCATAGTTTGATGATAAAAATCTGATATTTATAGATTTGGAGCACTCGAAAGTTGATTCGAGAGGCGAGCGTATTGCGGAGTAGTTTTCGGGCTAGTTTGAGGTAAGTAATGTCTTTAAATCATGTCCTTAGGGTATGAAACCCCAGACTTTGCACCCTTTCACGGGTTTTGGATTTCACAAATCGGGAATTTGGGAATACATCCCTTTTTAGGCAACTATTGAGTTGTGAAACGGCTTTTTAAAGCTTATGTCCAATAGTACTATTATGATTTGATATACTTGGGCTGTAAGCCTTGTTTGGGGCCTAGTGCCGATCTGTTTTAACCCCTTAGGGGCTGTTTTAATGATATTCTCACTATTTTGAAACTATGATTTTCACTCAGTCTTTTTTGTAAAATTGTTGACACTCTTATTTGATGATATTACTATTTCTTGAAATGAAATACTATTTTTGGGTCGAGAACCCCGTTTTATTCATGGCCCGAGTGGCATGCTGAGAGTGTTATGACTGAGTGTGGCTGAGGGCCAATGTTGTGAGAATGTTATGATATGAGAGAGGCCGAGGGCCAATATTGTGAGTGATTTATGCCATGATGTGGCTTGTTTATAGCGCTTGGGATGTAGGAGCCCCTCCGGAGTCTGTACACACCCCCAGTGAGCGCAGGTACCTACTGAGTGCGAGTGATGCCCGCGGGGCTGATACTGAGTGTCTGTGAGGTTGCCCGCTTGGCTGATACTGAGTGATGGTGAGGTGCTGAGGGAAAATTGTTACGAGAAATGATTATGGTCTGAGGGGCAGATTTATGATGATTTTACTCAGCTTTTGACTACGATTCACTTCGTTTTTCAAATTGATTTTTACTGAGAGTTTTACTGAGATACATTGAAATTATACTTGTTTCATAGGATTTCTGGAAATTTGTTTTCTAACTTATGTATTTGATGAATACTTTATGGTGACTTGGTGTTTTACTGTTTTTGTGAATTGGTGTATTTGTGTTGTGTGTTTCGTATTTCTCAGATTGTGATTTATTTTCATTACTATTGAGTTGGCGTACTCATCATTACTCCATGTGCCTCTATTCACAAATCCAGGTACCGGTTCGGAGCAGTAGCTATCTTTGTTCGTTAGCAGCAGCTTTACGGGATTTCGAGGTAGCTGTCCAGCGTCCACAACTTTTCCATTTCCCTTCCTTATTTAGTTTTAACATTTCATTCCTAGACTTTATTTAATACATTAGTAGATTTAGTTTTATTTCGTAGATGCACGTGACCATGTTGACTTTAGTCTTGGGAGAGTTGTTTAGGCTATTATTGGGGCGTTAAGACTTAAACAATTTATTTTATGCTTGTTTGCTGCTTATTATTGATTCGTGAATTATTATAATAGAACAAATGCGTAGTAATGTGATGGTTGGCTAGCCTAGTTTCACGTTAGGCGCCATCACGACCTGTTAGGATTTGGGGTCGTGACACCAAAGGTGTGAGAGAATGGACCCTGGTCTCTTGAGGACCTTAGAGAAAGCAATACCGGCGTGAGGGAGCCATGAGAGGCCTGAGGATGGTGAGGACTTCATGGTTTCCGGCGAGGAGGTGGTCGGAGGAGATGAACAGACCTCATCGGAGGTGAAGAGACTAGAAGTCTAGAACTAGAGAGATAGAGAGAGAGTAGAGAGACGAGTGTGTGAGTGAAAATGAGGGACGGGGNTCTAATTTAGGTAATAATTAATCTGGGCCGTTGATAAAAATTGATCAACGGCCAGGATTTAATAAGACTTGGGTCGGGTTTGGGTAGGATTTGGGCCTGGGGTCTTTGGGTCATTCAATTGGGTATTGGGTTGGTCCAATTGGGTAGGGATCAGATTTAATTCGGGCTGGAATTTAAATAATAAAAAAATGGCTAGTTGTTAAATACTCAATAATAATTACTTAAAAATAACTGATAATTATAAAAATGAAATTGATGATTAATAAATTAAATTAGAATGATTAATCGGTATTAAAAAATATAAATGACTAATTATTAGATAGTAATAACATAAAACATATGGTAGGCTATAATTGCAAAATTATTACAATTATAGCTAAAAAGTGCCAATTTGGCCAATTATGAAAATAATTTGATCTTAATAAGACCAAAATAATATATTAAGTTAAGAAATATCTTTGAAATCATTTATAGTGCAATTTATAATTAATTATTAGAGATAAAAATACTGGATAAATTAGAATAAATTAGTAAAATGTGGGAAAATTATAGAAAAGTACCAATTGTTATGAAAACTGATTTTGAAGATATATATGCAAGTTTAAAATAATTTGAGAAAAAATTGGGTATCAACAATTATTACTAAATTGTTCCACAATATTACATTCCATAACTATGTCACTTAGGACATTCAAATTACCTAGACTTGCTAGCATATTTACATGTATTGTTAGATAAGTGTTTGACCAAAATAATGACATCAAGTTTATCTTCCTAGTGCGTAGATAACAAATATATGAGGCCTTGCAAAGCGGGTGATCTTGTTTAACTTGGACTGATTGAAAGCTTCCTTTGCTAAGATGTGTGTGACTGCATTTCCTTGGCGGAATGTATGTCTAATCGCCAGGAGTCTCAGTTGCAGCTGTCACACCTCCTTTTTCACCCGGTAAGGGTAATAAGGGAGTTTTTCCACTTTAAGTGACATCATTCGATTTTTGGGATTTGTTTATTATTTCAGAGTCGCCACCCGGATTTTTGACGATGCTCCGGGACACCGTTTTGTTTTGAAAATCCCAAACCGAGGAATTTTGACTCTGTTTTATTTGTCTGCGACCAGAAATCCGAGTAAGGAATTTTGTTAACCTGAGAGAAGGTGTTAGGCACTCCCGAATTCTGTGGTTCTAGCACGGTCGCTTAACTATTAATAATTGGCCTAATTATCTAATTAATTACGTGTTTTAAACCTATTGTGTATTTTAAAACCTTTTGAACCGCTTTTAATGTTTATGAAATTATTTGGGAACAAGTCATGATGACGTGCACTTGTTTGTTTTTGGACACATTGTAATCGCGCCACATGAAATGCACCCGCAATCACAACACGTGATTTTTATTATGGTTTTGAGTTGAAGTCGGGGACATGAGTTGCCACGCCCGAGTGTAGATTACGTAATCACGAATATGGTCATGACGGTTAAAAGGCCTATTTGAGGCGATATTCAATTATTCTCTAAGTTTTATCACTTCATATCTAAAAGAGGTATTTTTTAGCTTGCCACTTTTGATATTTATGGATTTATCTTGTAACAAGTCACGATAGCGTGCACTTGTCGTTTTAGACACATCGCAACCGCGTCACATGAAATGCACCCGCGATTTACAACGTGTTAACTTTTATTATTATTCGAAGTTATGGTCGGGTCACATGAAATGCGCACCCGAAATGGGGATTATGTATCACGACCATGCCACGAAAACCGTACCCATAGTCGTGATGATTTATTATTCGTCTAGAGTAAGTTAGGACGTTCATCATTATACTAACAAACACTAATGACTAAACATTTACCAAAGAGAAATATTAAACATGACATAAACAAACAAAAGATTGAATTAAAACTAATAACGTGTTCATTGGAAACGTGATATTTTGTTCAACTCAAAACCATTAAACAAAGACATCAACACATTGTTTTAACGAGGAAGAGTAACAGAATGCAAAACTAACCTTTAGAAAGAAGGGTCTGAATCGGTTTGCTCAAAACCAAAAGCTGACCAAGACCGTAACTCCGGAACCTCGACTCTGTGAGAACTCGGATTTTTTTTTACAGTTAACAGAGTTATAGAGACAGGTCTACAAAGTGACAGTGCCGAGGGGTGACGGAGGTTGAATCTCGCCGGACTCCGGTCGCTGGACGCCGGCCACTTTCTGTCGTTGAGTGTAACTCGGTTCCTATCCAAGTACTTCCGCCATTCCAACAAATGAAAGAAGAAATGGAATTCCTCTCTTAGCTGCTTGGATTGCAAGCTCACGATGACCAATATGGAGTGCATCAGATTGGCTCAAAGTTTGAGAGGGCAAGGAGCTTTGGATATTTGAAGAATCGAGCTGAACACAA